>CM026202.1:1615147-1787647 GCA_014839995.1 Xenentodon cancila
CTGCTGCCATCCAACGGCCCTGCCTGGTGGCCTTCGCTGGGGCCGGCACCGGTTTCTGGCCTGCGGCTGGGGGGGTGGTTCGGCCTCTTCGGGGCTCTGGTGCCCTTTTGTGGGGGGTCCTGATGGTTGGAGCGTGTGCTGTCGGCCTGGTTCCCTGTAGCTGTCCGGGGCTTGCTTGTTGGTGGCCCCCGGGCCTCGCCGGGAAGGAAAGGAAGTGGACACTGCCTTTACTACCGTTGTACTCTGTCCATTTCATCTTTCACACAACGTCAGGGTCGTCAGAATGGACCAAGTTGTCCACCGGAGATACGTTAACATTGGTTTGGGGTGTTTGAAGTGGACAAAGTTCAAGACTTATTCATTTTGCAATCACATGATAATGATGATGATGATGATGATGATGATGACACTGGTGATGACGACGATGATGGTGACAATGACGATGATGATGGTGATGGAGATGATGATGATGATGATGATGATGATGATGATGATGATGATGATGACGATGATGATGATGATGATGATGATGATGATGATGATGATGATGATGATGATGATGATGATGATGGATATTTTATTGAATCAGATTTAAATTCAAGACTTAGCATAAACTAAACCAGACAAACAAAACAGCTGATTGCAGTACCTGAGGTCAGGTGAGGGTGTTGTCGCTGTCTTCCAGCCCTACTTGTTACAACATCTGGACATTTTTGGATCAGCTGGGGTTGGACGGTTCCTGTCAACATGGCGCCAGGTAGTAAGACAAATAAAAGTTGTTTTAAAAGGACACTAATCTTAGGAAATGTGCTGCAGTTATTAAAAATGTGAGTAATTAAACCATTACTTTATAAACCTTCTCTTGACCCGGATATTCTAGCAAATCCTAAACAGATTCAAATTCTATTAATTCTATTACTTCTATTAATCCAAATGTCTGGAAAGTGCTTGTGCTGTTCAGGGCCTGGTGGTGACTTTTAACCACCTCAACTGGTGTGTTTATATTCAGATAATGGATTAGTGTCCATACTGGTTCTGCCTGACCTCAGATAATGGATTAGTGTCCATACTGGTTCTGCTGGACCTCAGATAATGGATTAGTGACCATGCTGGTTCTGGATGGTTGCCTCTTAGTGTCTAGAGTTATAGAAGCCGACGAGGTGGCCGAGAGGTTAAGGCGATGGACTGCTAATCCATTGTGCTCTGCACGCGTGGGTTCGAATCCCATCCTCGTCGTATTTATCGTATCTTTATGAAGGATGTTTACAAATCAATCTGGGACAAATGGGAAGTCTGTTCGACGTTTGGGACGAAAGGACAAAGTAACCAGACTTTGTTACGTGTTCCTCTAGTTTCCTGAAATAAATCACGGATGTTGTGGTTCTGTCAAGTAACTGCTGGTGTTTTCAGTACTGGGTCAATAAGGACCACTTTCCAGGAAGTATATTTATTATCATTCCACGCTGTCCCTTTTTCATACTTTGTCTTATGTTGAGCTAATTTAAAAAGGTGAACAAGAGTCCACTTGTGACACCTCAACACTGGTCATTAGGTGTTGGAAGTGGACACTGCCTTTACTACCGTTGTACTCTGTCCATTTCATCTTTCACACAACGTCAGGGTCGTCAGAATGGACCAAGTTGTCCACCGGAGATACGTTAACATTGGTTTGGGTGTTTGAAGTGGACAAAGTTCCAGACCTTTTCATTTTGCATCACATGATAATGATGATGATGATGATGACACTGGTGATGACTACGATGATGGTGACAATGACGATGATGATGGTGATGGAGATGATGATGATGATGATGATGATGATGATGATGATGATGATGGATACTTTATTGAATCAGAGTGAAATTCAAGACTTAGCATAAACTAAACCAGACAAACAAAACAGCTGATTGCAGTACCTGAGGTCAGGTGAGGGTGTTGTCGCTGTCTTCCAGCCCTACTTGTTACAACATCTGGACATTTTTGGATCAGCTGGGGTTGGACGGTTCCTGTCAACATGGCGCCAGGTAGTAAGACAAATAAAAGTTGTTTTAAAAGGACACTAATCTTAGGAAATGTGCTGCAGTTATTAAAAATGTGAGTAATTAAACCATTACTTTATAAACCTTCTCTTGACCCGGATATTCTAGCAAATCCTAAACCAATTCAAATTCTATTAATTCTATTACTTCTATTAATCCAAATGTCTGGAAAGTGCTTGTGCTGTTCAGGGCCTGGTGGTGACTTTCAACCACCTCAACTGGTGTGTTTATATTCAGATAATGGATTAGTGTCCATACTGGTTCTGCTGGACCTCAGATAATGGAGTAGTGTCCATACTGGTTCTGCTGGACCTCAGATAATGGAGTAGTGCCCATACTGGTTCTGGATGGTTCCTTCATAGTGTCTGGAGTTGTTGGAGCAGACGAGGTGGCCGAGAGGTTAAGGCGATGGACTGCTAATCCATTGTGCTTTGCACGCGTGGGTTCGAATCCCATCCTCGTCGTATTTATCTGATCTTTAAGAAGGATGTTTACAAATCAATCTGGGACAAATGGGAAGTCTGTCGACGTTTGGGACGAAAGGACAAAGTAACCAGACTTTGTTACGTGTTCCTCTGGTTTCCTGAAATAAATCACGGATGTTGTGGTTCTGTCAAGTAACTGCTGGTGTTTTCAGTACTGGGACAATCAGGAACGCTGTCCAGGAATTATATTTATTATCATTCCACGCTGTCCCTTTTTCATACTTTGTCTTATGTTGAGTAATTTAAAAAGGTGAACAAGAGTCCACTTGTGACACCTCAACACTGGTCATTAGGTGTTGGAAGTGGACACTGCCTTTACTACCGTTGTACTCTGTCCATTTCATCTTTCACACAACGTCAGGGTCGTCAGAATGGACCAAGTTGTCCACCGGAGATACGTTAACATTGGTTTGGGTGTTTGAAGTGGACAAAGTTCAAGACCTTTTCATTTTGCATCACATGATAATGATAATGATGATGATGATGATGACACTGGTGATGACGACGATGATGGTGACAATGACGATGATGATGGTGATGGAGATGATGATGATGATAATGATGATGGATACTTTATTGAATCAGAGTGAAATTCAAGACTTAGCATAAACTAAACCAGACAAACAAAACAGCTGATTGCAGTACCTAAGGTCAGGTGAGGGTGTTGTCGCTGTCTTCCAGCCCTACTTGTTACAACATCTGGACATTTTTGGATCAGCTGGGGTTGGACGGTTCCTGTCAACATGGCGCCAGGTAGTAAGACAAATAAAAGTTGTTTTTTAAGGACACTAATCTTAGGAAATGTGCTGCAGTTATTAAAAATGTGAGTAATTAAACCATTACTTTATAAACCTTCTCTTGACCCGGATATTCTAGCAAATCCTAAACAGATTCAAATTCTATTAATTCTATTACTTCTATTAATCCAAATGTCTGGAAAGTGCTTGTGCTGTTCAGGGCCTGGTGGTGACTTTTAACCACCTCAACTGGTGTGTTTATATTCAGATAATGGATTAGTGTCCATACTGGTTCTGCTGGACCTCAGATAATGGATTAGTGTCCATACTGGTTCTGCTGGACCTCAGATAATGGAGTAGTGCCCATACTGGTTCTGGATGGTTGCCTCTTAGTGTCTGGAGTTGTTAGAAGCAGACGAGGTGGCCGAGAGGTTAAGGCGATGGACTGCTAATCCATTGTGCTCTGCACGCGTGGGTTCGAATCCCATCCTCGTCGTATTTATCGTATCTTTATGAAGGATGTTTACAAATCAATCTGGGACAAATGGGAAGTCTGTTGACGTTTGGGCCGAAAGGAAAAAGTAACCAGACTTTGTTACGTGTTCCTCTAATTTCTTGAAATAAATGACGGATCTTCTGGTTCTGTCAAGTAACTGCTGGTGTTTTCAGTACTGGGACAATCAGGAACACTGTCCAGGAAGTATATTTATTATCATTCCACGCTGTCCCTTTTTCATACTTTGTCTTATGTTGACTAAGTTAAAAAGGTGAACAAGAGTCCACTTGTGACACCTCAACACTGGTCATTAGGTGTTGGAAGTGGACACTGCCTTTACTACCGTTGTACTCTGTCCATTTCATCTTTCACACAACGTCAGGGTCGTCAGAATGGACCAAGTTGTCCACCGGAGATACGTTAACATTGGTTTGGGTGTTTGAAGTGGACAAAGTTCAAGACCTTTTCATTTTGCATCACATGATAATGATGATGATGATGATGACACTGGTGATGACGACGATGATGGTGACAATGACGATGATGATGGTGATGGAGATGATGATGATGATGATGATGATGATGATGATGATGATGATGATGATGGATACTTTATTGAATCAGAGTGAAATTCAAGACTTAGCATAAACTAAACCAGACAAACAAAACAGCTGATTGCAGTACCTGAGGTCAGGTGAGGGTGTTGTCGCTGTCTTCCAGCCCTACTTGTTACAACATCTGGACATTTTTGGATCAGCTGGGGTTGGACGGTTCCTGTCAACATGGCGCCAGGTAGTAAGACAAATAAAGTTGTTTTAAAAGGACACTAATCTTAGGAAATGTGCTGCAGTTATTAAAAATGTGAGTAATTAAACCATTACTTTATAAACCTTCTCTTGACCCGGATATTCTAGCAAATCCTAAACCAATTCAAATTCTATTAATTCTATTACTTCTATTAATCCAAATGTCTGGAAAGTGCTTGTGCTGTTCAGGGCCTGGTGGTGACTTTCAACCACCTCAACTGGTGTGTTTATATTCAGATAATGGATTAGTGTCCATACTGGTTCTGCTGGACCTCAGATAATGGAGTAGTGCCCATACTGGTTCTGGATGGTTCCTTCATAGTGTCTGGAGTTGTTGGAGCAGACGAGGTGGCCGAGAGGTTAAGGCGATGGACTGCTAATCCATTGTGCTCTGCACGCGTGGGTTCGAATCCCATCCTCGTCGTATTTATCTCATCTTTAAGAAGGATGTTTACAAATCAATCTGGGACAAATGGGAAGTCTGTCGACGTTTGGGACGAAAGGACAAAGTAACCAGACTTTGTTACGTGTTCCTCTGGTTTCCTGAAATAAATCACGGATGTTGTGGTTCTGTCAAGTAACTGCTGGTGTTTTCAGTACTGGGACAATCAGGAACGCTGTCCAGGAATTATATTTATTATCATTCCACGCTGTCCCTTTTTCATACTTTGTCTTATGTTGAGTAATTTAAAAAGGTGACCAAGAGTCCACTTGTGGCACCTCAACACTGGTCATTAGGTGTTGGAAGTGGACACTGCCTTTACTACCGTTGTACTCTGTTCATTTCATCTTTCACACAACGTCAGGGTCGTCAGAATGGACCAAGTTGTCCACCGGAGATACGTTAACATTGGTTTGGGTGTTTGAAGTGGACAAAGTTCAAGACCTTTTCATTTTGCATCACATGATAATGATAATGATGATGATGATGACACTGGTGATGACGACGATGATGGTGACAATGACGATGATGATGGTGATGGAGATGATGATGATGATGATGATGATGATGATGATGATGGATACTTTATTGAATCAGAGTGAAATTCAAGACTTAGCATAAACTAAACCAGACAAACAAAACAGCTGATTGCAGTACCTGAGGTCAGGTGAGGGTGTTGTCGCTGTCTTCCAGCCCTACTTGTTACAACATCTGGACATTTTTGGATCAGCTGGGGTTGGACGGTTCCTGTCAACATGGCGCCAGGTAGTAAGACAAATAAAAGTTGTTTTAAAAGGACACTAATCTTAGGAAATGTGCTGCAGTTATTAAAAATGTGAGTAATTAAACCATTACTTTATAAACCTTCTCTTGACCCGGATATTCTAGCAAATCCTAAACCAATTCAAATTCTATTAATTCTATTACTTCTATTAATCCAAATGTCTGGAAAGTGCTTGTGCTGTTCAGGGCCTGGTGGTGACTTTCAACCACCTCAACTGGTGTGTTTATATTCAGATAATGGATTAGTGTCCATACTGGTTCTGCTGGACCTCAGATAATGGATTAGTGTCCATACTGGTTCTGGATGGTTGCCACTTAGTGTCTGGAGTTGTTGAAGCCGACGAGGTGGCCGAGAGGTTAAGGCGATGGACTGCTAATCCATTGTGCTCTGCACGCGTGGGTTCGAATCCCATCCTCGTCGTATTTATCTCATCTTTAAGAAGGATGTTTACAAATCAATCTGGGACAAATGGGAAGTCTGTCGACGTTTGGGACGAAAGGACAAAGTAACCAGACTTTGTTACGTGTTCCTCTGGTTTCCTGAAATGAATCACGGATGTTGTGGTTCTGTCAAGTAACTGCTGGTGTTTTCAGTACTGGGACAATCAGGAACACTGTCCAGGAAGTATATTTATTATCATTCCACGCTGTCCCTTTTTCATACTTTGTCTTATGTTGACTAAGTTAAAAAGGTGAACAAGAGTCCACTTGTGACACCTCAACACTGGTCATTAGGTGTTGGAAGTGGACACTGCCTTTACTACCGTTGTACTCTGTCCATTTCATCTTTCACACAACGTCAGGGTCGTCAGAATGGACCAAGTTGTCCACCGGAGATACGTTAACATTGGTTTGGGTGTTTGAAGTGGACAAAGTTCAAGACCTTTTCATTTTGCATCACATGATAATGATGATGATGATGATGACACTGGTGATGACGACGATGATGGTGACAATGACGATGATGATGGTGATGGAGATGATGATGATGATGATGATGATGATGATGATGGATACTTTATTGAATCAGAGTGAAATTCAAGACTTAGCATAAACTAAACCAGACAAACAAAACAGCTGATTGCAGTACCTGAGGTCAGGTGAGGGTGTTGTCGCTGTCTTCCAGCCCTACTTGTTACAACATCTGGACATTTTTGGATCAGCTGGGGTTGGACGGTTCCTGTCAATATGGCGCCAGGTAGTAAGACAAATAAAAGTTGTTTTAAAAGGACACTAATCTTAGGAAATGTGCTGCAGTTATTAAAAATGTGAGTAATTAAACCATTACTTTATAAACCTTCTCTTGACCCGGATATTCTAGCAAATCCTAAACCAATTCAAATTCTATTAATTCTATTACTTCTATTAATCCAAATGTCTGGAAAGTGCTTGTGCTGTTCAGGGCCTGGTGGTGACTTTCAACCACCTCAACTGGTGTGTTTATATTCAGATAATGGATTAGTGTCCATACTGGTTCTGCTGGACCTCAGATAATGGATTAGTGTCCATACTGGTTCTGCTGGACCTCAGATAATGGAGTAGTGCCCATACTGGTTCTGGATGGTTCCTTCATAGTGTCTGGAGTTGTTGGAGCAGACGAGGTGGCCGAGAGGTTAAGGCGATGGACTGCTAATCCATTGTGCTCTGCACGCGTGGGTTCGAATCCCATCCTCGTCGTATTTATCTCATCTTTAAGAAGGATGTTTACAAATCAATCTGGGACAAATGGGAAGTCTGTCGACGTTTGGGACGAAAGGACAAAGTAACCAGACTTTGTTACGTGTTCCTCTGGTTTCCTGAAATGAATCACGGATGTTGTGGTTCTGTCAAGTAACTGCTGGTGTTTTCAGTACTGGGACAATCAGGACCACTGACCAGGAAGTATATTTATTATCAATCCACGCTGTCCCTTTTTCATACTTTGTCTTATGTTGAGTAATTTAAAAAGGTGAACATGAGTCCACTTATGACACCTCAACACTGGTCATTAGGTGTTGGAAGTGGACACTGCCTTTACTACCGTTGTACTCTGTCCATTTCATCTTTCACACAACGTCAGGATCGTCAGAATGGACCAAGTTGTCCACCGGAGATACGTTAACATTGGTTTGGGTGTTTGAAGTGGACAAAGTTCAAGACCTTTTCATTTTGCATCACATGATAATGATGATGATGATGATGACACTGGTGATGACGACGATGATGGTGACAATGACGATGATGATGGTGATGGAGATGATGATGATGATGATGATGATGATGATGATGATGATGGATACTTTATTGAATCAGAGTGAAATTCAAGACTTAGCATAAACTAAACCAGACAAACAAAACAGCTGATTGCAGTACCTGAGGTCAGGTGAGGGTGTTGTCGCTGTCTTCCAGCCCTACTTGTTACAACATCTGGACATTTTTGGATCAGCTGGGGTTGGACGGTTCCTGTCAACATGGCGCCAGGTAGTAAGACAAATAAAAGTTGTTTTAAAAGGACACTAATCTTAGGAAATGTGCTGCAGTTATTAAAAATGTGAGTAATTAAACCATTACTTTATAAACCTTCTCTTGACCCGGATATTCTAGCAAATCCTAAACCAATTCAAATTCTATTAATTCTATTACTTCTATTAATCCAAATGTCTGGAAAGTGCTTGTGCTGTTCAGGGCCTGGTGGTGACTTTCAACCACCTCAACTGGTGTGTTTATATTCAGATAATGGATTAGTGTCCATACTGGTTCTGCTGGACCTCAGATAATGGATTAGTGTCCATACTGGTTCTGGATGGTTGCCTCTTAGTGTCTGGAGTTGTTGAAGCCGACGAGGTGGCCGAGAGGTTAAGGCGATGGACTGCTAATCCATTGTGCTCTGCACGCGTGGGTTCAAATCCCATCCTCGTCGTATTTATCTCATCTTTATGAAGGATGTTTACAAATCAATCTGGGACAAATGGGAAGTCTGTTGACGTTTGGGCCGAAAGGACAAAGTAACCAGACTTTGTTACGTGTTCCTCTAGTTTCTTGAAATAAATGACGGATCTTCTGGTTCTGTCAAGTAACTGCTGGTGTTTTCAGTACTGGGACAATCAGGAACACTGTCCAGGAATTATATTTATTATCATTCCACGCTGTCCCTTTTTCATACTTTGTCTTATGTTGACTAAGTTAAAAAGGTGAACAAGAGTCCACTTGTGACACCTCAACACTGGTCATTAGGTGTTGGAAGTGGACACTGCCTTTACTACCGTTGTACTCTGTCCATTTCATCTTTCACACAACGTCAGGGTCGTCAGAATGGACCAAGTTGTCCACCGGAGATACGTTAACATTGGTTTGGGTGTTTAAAGTGGACAAAGTTCAAGACGTTTTTATTTTGCATCACATGATAATGATGATGATGACGATGATGATGATGATGACGACGATGATGATGATGGCGACAATAACGATGATGATGGTGATGGTGATGGAGATGATGATGATAATGATAATGATGATGATGATGATGATGATGATGATGATGATGATGGATACTTTATTGAATCAGAGTGAAATTTAAGACTCAGCATAAACTAAACCAGACAAACAAAACAGCTGATTGCAGTACCTGAGGTCAGGTGAGGGTGTTGTCGCTGTCTTCCAGCCCTACTTGTTACAACATCTGGACATTTTTGGATCAGCTGGGGTTGGACGGTTCCTGTCAACATGGCGCCAGGTAGTAAGACAAATAAAAGTTGTTTTAAAAGGACACTAATCTTAAGAAAATGTGCTGCAGTTATTAAAAATGTGAGTAATTAAACCATTACTTTAAAAACCTTCTCTTGACCCGGATATTCTAGCAAATCCTAAACCAATTCAAATTCTATTAATTCTATTACTTCTATTAATCCAAATGTCTGGAAAGTGCTTGTGCTGTTCAGGGCCTGGTGGTGACTTTCAACCACCTCAACTGGTGTGTTTATATTCAGATAATGGATTAGTGTCCATACTGGTTCTGCCGGACCTCAGATAATGGATTAGTGTCCATACTGGTTCTGCTGGACCTCAGATAATGGATTAGTGCCCATACTGGTTCTGGATGGTTCCTTCATAGTGTCTGGAGTTGTTGGAGCAGACGAGGTGGCCGAGAGGTTAAGGCGATGGACTGCTAATCCATTGTGCTCTGCACGCGTGGGTTCGAATCCCATCCTCGTCGTATTTATCTCATCTTTAAGAAGGATGTTTACAAATCAATCTGGGACAAATGGGAAGTCTGTTGACGTTTGGGCCGAAAGGACAAAGTAACCAGACTTTGTTACGTGTTCCTCTAGTTTCTTGAAATAAATGACGGATCTTCTGGTTCTGTCAAGTAACTGCTGGTGTTTTCAGTACTGGGACAATCAGGAACACTGTCCAGGAATTATATTTATTATCATTCCACGCTGTCCCTTTTTCATACTTTGTCTTATGTTGACTAAGTTAAAAAGGTGAACAAGAGTCCACTTGTGACACCTCAACACTGGTCATTAGGTGTTGGAAGTGGACACTGCCTTTACTACCGTTGTACTCTGTCCATTTCATCTTTCACACAACGTCAGGGTCGTCAGAATGGACCAAGTTGTCCACCGGAGATACGTTAACATTGGTTTGGGTGTTTAAAGTGGACAAAGTTCAAGACGTTTTTATTTTGCATCACATGATAATGATGATGATGACGATGATGATGATGATGACGACGATGATGATGATGGCGACAATAACGATGATGATGGTGATGGTGATGGAGATGATGATGATAATGATGATGATGATGATGATGATGATGATGATGATGATGATGATGATGATGATGGATACTTTATTGAATCAGAGTGAAATTCAAGACTTAGCATAAACTAAACCAGACAAACAAAACAGCTGATTGCAGTACCTGAGGTCAGGTGAGGGTGTTGTCGCTGTCTTCCAGCCCTACTTGTTACAACATCTGGACATTTTTGGATCAGCTGGGGTTGGACGGTTCCTGTCAACATGGCGCCAGGTAGTAAGACAAATAAAAGTTGTTTTAAAAGGACACTAATCTTAGGAAAATGTGCTGCAGTTATTAAAAATGTGAGTAATTAAACCATTACTTTATAAAACCTTCTCTTGACCCGGATATTCTAGCAAATCCTAAACCAATTCAAATTCTATTAATTCTATTACTTCTATTAATCCAAATGTCTGGAAAGTGCTTGTGCTGTTCAGGGCCTGGTGGTGACTTTCAACCACCTCAACTGGTGTGTTTATATTCAGATAATGGATTAGTGTCCATACTGGTTCTGCCGGACCTCAGATAATGGATGAGTGTCCATACTGGTTCTGCTGGACCTCAGATAATGGAGTAGTGCCCATACTGGTTCTGGATGGTTCCTTCATAGTGTCTGGAGTTGTTGGAGCAGACGAGGTGGCCGAGAGGTTAAGGCGATGGACTGCTAATCCATTGTGCTCTGCACGCGTGGGTTCGAATCCCATCCTCGTCGTATTTATCTCATCTTTAAGAAGGATGTTTACAAATCAATCTGGGACAAATGGGAAGTCTGTCGACGTTTGGGACGAAAGGACAAAGTAACCAGACTTTGTTACGTGTTCCTCTGGTTTCCTGAAATAAATCACGGATGTTGTGGTTCTGTCAAGTAACTGCTGGTGTTTTCAGTACTGGGACAATCAGGAACGCTGTCCAGGAATTATATTTATTATCATTCCACGCTGTCCCTTTTTCATACTTTGTCTTATGTTGACTAAGTTAAAAAGGTGACCAAGAGTCCACTTGTGGCACCTCAACACTGGTCATTAGGTGTTGGAAGTGGACACTGCCTTTACTACCGTTGTACTCTGTCCATTTCATCTTTCACACAACGTCAGGGTCGTCAGAATGGACCAAGTTGTCCACCGGAGATACGTTAACATTGGTTTGGGTGTTTGAAGTGGACAAAGTTCAAGACCTTTTCATTTTGCATCACATGATAATGATGATGATGATGATGACACTGGTGATGACGACGATGATGGTGACAATGACGATGATGATGGTGATGGAGATGATGATGATGATGATGATGATGATGATGATGATGATGATGATGGATACTTTATTGAATCAGAGTGAAATTCAAGACTTAGCATAAACTAAACCAGACAAACAAAACAGCTGATTGCAGTACCTGAGGTCAGGTGAGGGTGTTGTCGCTGTCTTCCAGCCCTACTTGTTACAACATCTGGACATTTTTGGATCAGCTGGGGTTGGACGGTTCCTGTCAACATGGCGCCAGGTAGTAAGACAAATAAAAGTTGTTTTAAAAGGACACTAATCTTAGGAAATGTGCTGCAGTTATTAAAAATGTGAGTAATTAAACCATTACTTTATAAACCTTCTCTTGACCCGGATATTCTAGCAAATCCTAAACCAATTCAAATTCTATTAATTCTATTACTTCTATTAATCCAAATGTCTGGAAAGTGCTTGTGCTGTTCAGGGCCTGGTGGTGACTTTCAACCACCTCAACTGGTGTGTTTATATTCAGATAATGGATTAGTGTCCATACTGGTTCTGCTGGACCTCAGATAATGGATTAGTGTCCATACTGGTTCTGGATGGTTGCCTCTTAGTGTCTGGAGTTGTTGAAGCCGACGAGGTGGCCGAGAGGTTAAGGCGATGGACTGCTAATCCATTGTGCTCTGCACGCGTGGGTTCAAATCCCATCCTCGTCGTATTTATCTCATCTTTATGAAGGATGTTTACAAATCAATCTGGGACAAATGGGAAGTCTGTTGACGTTTGGGCCGAAAGGACAAAGTAACCAGACTTTGTTACGTGTTCCTCTAGTTTCTTGAAATAAATGACGGATCTTCTGGTTCTGTCAAGTAACTGCTGGTGTTTTCAGTACTGGGACAATCAGGAACACTGTCCAGGAATTATATTTATTATCATTCCACGCTGTCCCTTTTTCATACTTTGTCTTATGTTGACTAAGTTAAAAAGGTGAACAAGAGTCCACTTGTGACACCTCAACACTGGTCATTAGGTGTTGGAAGTGGACACTGCCTTTACTACCGTTGTACTCTGTCCATTTCATCTTTCACACAACGTCAGGGTCGTCAGAATGGACCAAGTTGTCCACCGGAGATACGTTAACATTGGTTTGGGTGTTTAAAGTGGACAAAGTTCAAGATGTTTTTATTTTGCATCACATGATAATGATGATGATGACGATGATGATGATGATGACGACGATGATGATGATGGCGACAATAACGATGATGATGGTGATGGTGATGGAGATGATGATGATGATGATAATGATAATGATGATGATGATGATGATGATGATGATGATGATGATGATGATGGATACTTTATTGAATCAGAGTGAAATTTAAGACTTAGCATAAACTAAACCAGACAAACAAAACAGCTGATTGCAGTACCTGAGGTCAGGTGAGGGTGTTGTCGCTGTCTTCCAGCCCTACTTGTTACAACATCTGGACATTTTTGGATCAGCTGGGGTTGGACGGTTCCTGTCAACATGGCGCCAGGTAGTAAGACAAATAAAAGTTGTTTTAAAAGGACACTAATCTTAAGAAAATGTGCTGCAGTTATTAAAAATGTGAGTAATTAAACCATTACTTTAAAAACCTTCTCTTGACCCGGATATTCTAGCAAATCCTAAACCAATTCAAATTCTATTAATTCTATTACTTCTATTAATCCAAATGTCTGGAAAGTGCTTGTGCTGTTCAGGGCCTGGTGGTGACTTTCAACCACCTCAACTGGTGTGTTTATATTCAGATAATGGATTAGTGTCCATACTGGTTCTGCCGGACCTCAGATAATGGATTAGTGTCCATACTGGTTCTGCTGGACCTCAGATAATGGAGTAGTGCCCATACTGGTTCTGGATGGTTCCTTCATAGTGTCTGGAGTTGTTGGAGCAGACGAGGTGGCCGAGAGGTTAAGGCGATGGACTGCTAATCCATTGTGCTCTGCACGCGTGGGTTCGAATCCCATCCTCGTCGTATTTATCTCATCTTTAAGAAGGATGTTTACAAATCAATCTGGGACAAATGGGAAGTCTGTCGACATTTGGGACGAAAGGACAAAGTAACCAGACTTTGTTACGTGTTACTCTGGTTTCCTGAAATAAATCACGGATGTTGTGGTTCTGTCAAGTAACTGCTGGTGTTTTCAGTACTGGGACAATCAGGAACGCTGTCCAGGAATTATATTTATTATCATTCCACGCTGTCCCTTTTTCATACTTTGTCTTATGTTGAGTAATTTAAAAAGGTGAACAAGAGTCCACTTGTGACACCTCAACACTGGTCATTAGGTGTTGGAAGTGGACACTGCCTTTACTACCGTTGTACTCTGTCCATTTCATCTTTCACACAACGTCAGGGTCGTCAGAATGGACCAAGTTGTCCACCGGAGATACGTTAACATTGGTTTGGGTGTTTGAAGTGGACAAAGTTCAAGACCTTTTCATTTTGCATCACATGATAATGATGATGATGATGATGACACTGGTGATGACGACGATGATGGTGACAATGACGATGATGATGGTGATGGAGATGATGATGATGATGATGATGATGATGATGATGATGATGATGGATACTTTATTGAATCAGAGTGAAATTCAAGACTTAGCATAAACTAAACCAGACAAACAAAACAGCTGATTGCAGTACCTGAGGTCAGGTGAGGGTGTTGTCGCTGTCTTCCAGCCCTACTTGTTACAACATCTGGACATTTTTGGATCAGCTGGGGTTGGACGGTTCCTGTCAACATGGCGCCAGGTAGTAAGACAAATAAAAGTTGTTTTAAAAGGACACTAATCTTAGGAAATGTGCTGCAGTTATTAAAAATGTGAGTAATTAAACCATTACTTTATAAACCTTCTCTTGACCCGGATATTCTAGCAAATCCTAAACCAATTCAAATTCTATTAATTCTATTACTTCTATTAATCCAAATGTCTGGAAAGTGCTTGTGCTGTTCAGGGCCTGGTGGTGACTTTCAACCACCTCAACTGGTGTGTTTATATTCAGATAATGGATTAGTGTCCATACTGGTTCTGCTGGACCTCAGATAATGGATTAGTGTCCATACTGGTTCTGGATGGTTGCCTCTTAGTGTCTGGAGTTGTTGAAGCCGACGAGGTGGCCGAGAGGTTAAGGCGATGGACTGCTAATCCATTGTGCTCTGCACGCGTGGGTTCAAATCCCATCCTCGTCGTATTTATCTCATCTTTATGAAGGATGTTTACAAATCAATCTGGGACAAATGGGAAGTCTGTTGACGTTTGGGCCGAAAGGACAAAGTAACCAGACTTTGTTACGTGTTCCTCTAATTTCTTGAAATAAATGACGGATCTTCTGGTTCTGTCAAGTAACTGCTGGTGTTTTCAGTACTGGGACAATCAGGAACACTGTCCAGGAAGTATATTTATTATCATTCCACGCTGTCCCTTTTTCATACTTTGTCTTATGTTGACTAAGTTAAAAAGGTGAACAAGAGTCCACTTGTGACACCTCAACACTGGTCATTAGGTGTTGGAAGTGGACACTGCCTTTACTACCGTTGTACTCTGTCCATTTCATCTTTCACACAACGTCAGGGTCGTCAGAATGGACCAAGTTGTCCACCGGAGATACGTTAACATTGGTTTGGGTGTTTAAAGTGGACAAAGTTCAAGACCTTTTCATTTTGCATCACATGATAATGATGATGATGACGATGATGATGATGATGACGACGATGATGATGATGGCGACAATAACGATGATGATGGTGATGGAGATGATGATGATAATGATAATGATGATGATGATGATGATGATGATGATGATGATGATGATGATGATGATGATGATGGATACTTTATTGAATCAGAGTGAAATTTAAGACTCAGCATAAACTAAACCAGACAAACAAAACAGCTGATTGCAGTACCTGAGGTCAGGTGAGGGTGTTGTCGCTGTCTTCCAGCCCTACTTGTTACAACATCTGGACATTTTTGGATCAGCTGGGGTTGGACGGTTCCTGTCAACATGGCGCCAGGTAGTAAGACAAATAAAAGTTGTTTTAAAAGGACACTAATCTTAAGAAAATGTGCTGCAGTTATTAAAAATGTGAGTAATTAAACCATTACTTTAAAAACCTTCTCTTGACCCGGATATTCTAGCAAATCCTAAACCAATTCAAATTCTATTAATTCTATTACTTCTATTAATCCAAATGTCTGGAAAGTGCTTGTGCTGTTCAGGGCCTGGTGGTGACTTTCAACCACCTCAACTGGTGTGTTTATATTCAGATAATGGATTAGTGTCCATACTGGTTCTGCCGGACCTCAGATAATGGATTAGTGTCCATACTGGTTCTGCTGGACCTCAGATAATGGAGTAGTGCCCATACTGGTTCTGGATGGTTCCTTTATAGTGTCTGGAGTTGTTGGAGCAGACGAGGTGGCCGAGAGGTTAAGGCGATGGACTGCTAATCCATTGTGCTCACCACGCGTTGGTTCGAATCCCATCCTCGTCGTATTTATCTCATCTTTAAGAAGGATGTTTACAAATCAATCTAGACAAATGGGAAGTCTGTCGACGTTTGGGACGAAAGGACAAAGTAACCAGACTTTGTTACGTGTTCCTCTGGTTTCCTGAAATAAATCACGGATGTTGTGGTTCTGTCAAGTAACTGCTGGTGTTTTCAGTACTGGGACAATCAGGACCACTGACCAGGAATTATATTTATTATCATTCCACGCTGTCCCTTTTTCATACTTTGTCTTATGTTGACGTAATTTAAAAAGGTGACCAAGAGTCCACTTGTGGACACCTCAACACTGGTCATTAGGTGTTGGAAGTGGACACTGCCTTTACTACCGTTGTACTCTGTCCATTTCATCTTTCACACAACGTCAGGGTCGTCAGAATGGACCAAGTTGTCCACCGGAGATACGTTAACATTGGTTTGGGTGTTTGAAGTGGACAAAGTTCAAGACCTTTTCATTTTGCATCACATGATAATGATAATGATGATGATGATGATGACACTGGTGATGACGACGATGATGGTGACAATGACGATGATGATGGTGATGGAGATGATGATGATGATGATGATGATGATGATGATGATGATGATCGATACTTTATTGAATCAGAGTGAAATTCAAGACTTAGCATAAACTAAACCAGACAAACAAAACAGCTGATTGCAGTACCTGAGGTCAGGTGAGGGTGTTGTCGCTGTCTTCCAGCCTTACTTGTTCCAACATCTGGACATTTTTGGAGCAGCTTGGGTTGGACGGTTCCTGTCAACATGGCGCCAGGTAGTAAAACAAATAAAAGTTGTTTTTTAAGGACACTAATCTTAGGAAATGTGCTGCAGTTATTAAAAGTGTGAGTAATTAAACCATTACTTTATAAACCTTCTCTTGACCCGGATATTCTAGCAAATCCTAAACCAATTCAAATTCTATTAATTCTATTACTTCTATTAATCCAAATGTCTGGAAAGTGCTTGTGCTGTTCAGGGCCTGGTGATGACTTTCAACCACCTCAACTGGTGTGTTTATATTCAGATAATGGATTAGTGTCCATACTGGTTCTGCTGGACCTCAGATAATGGATTAGTGTCCATACTGGTTCTGCTGGACCTCAGATAATGGATGAGTGTCCATACTGGTTCTGCTGGACCTCAGATAATGGAGTAGTGCCCATACTGGTTCTGGATGGTTCCGTCATAGTGTCTGGAGTTGTTGGAGCAGACGAGGTGGCCGAGAGGTTAAGGCGATGGACTGCTAATCCATTGTGCTCTGCACGCGTGGGTTCGAATCCCATCCTCGTCGTATTTATCTCATCTTTAAGAAGGATGTTTACAAATCAATCTAGACAAATGGGAAGTCTGTCGACGTTTGGGACGAAAGGACAAAGTAACCAGACTTTGTTACGTGTTCCTCTGGTTTCCTGAAATAAATCACGGATGTTGTGGTTCTGTCAAGTAACTGCTGGTGTTTTCAGTACTGGGTCAATAAGGACCACTTTCCAGGAAGTATATTTATTATCATTCCACGCTGTCCCTTTTTCATACTTTGTCTTATGTTGAGTAATTTAAAAAGGTGAACAAGAGTCCACTTGTGACACCTCAACACTGGTCATTAGGTGTTGGAAGTGGACACTGCCTTTACTACCATTGTACTCTGTTCATTTCATCTTTCACACAACGTCAGGGTCGTCAGAATGGACCAAGTTGTCCACCGGAGATACGTTAACATTGGTTTGGGTGTTTGAAGTGGACAAAGTTCAAGACCTTTTCATTTTGCATCACATGATAATGATGATGATGATGATGACACTGGTGATGACGACGATGATGGTGAAAATGACGATGATGATGGTGATGGAGATGATGATGATGATGATGATGATGATGATGATGATGATGATGATGATGGATACTTTATTGAATCAGAGTGAAATTTAAGACTTAGCATAAACTAAACCAGACAAACAAAACAGCTGATTGCAGTACCTGAGGTCAGGTGAGGGTGTTGTCGCTGTCTTCCAGCCCTACTTGTTACAACATCTGGACATTTTTGGATCAGCTGGGGTTGGACGGTTCCTGTCAACATGGCGCCAGGTAGTAAGACAAATAAAAGTTGTTTTAAAAGGACACTAATCTTAGGAAATGTGCTGCAGTTATTAAAAATGTGAGTAATTAAACCATTACTTTAAAAACCTTCTCTTGACCCGGATATTCTAGCAAATCCTAAACCAATTCAAATTCTATTAATTCTATTACTTCTATTAATCCAAATGTCTGGAAAGTGCTTGTGCTGTTCAGGGCCTGGTGGTGACTTTCAACCACCTCAACTGGTGTGTTTATATTCAGATAATGGATTAGTGTCCATACTGGTTCTGCTGGACCTCAGATAATGGATTAGTGTCCATACTGGTTCTGGATGGTTGCCTCTTAGTGTCTGGAGTTGTTGAAGCCGACGAGGTGGCCGAGAGGTTAAGGCGATGGACTGCTAATCCATTGTGCTCTGCACGCGTGGGTTCAAATCCCATCCTCGTCGTATTTATCTCATCTTTATGAAGGATGTTTACAAATCAATCTGGGACAAATGGGAAGTCTGTTGACGTTTGGGCCGAAAGGACAAAGTAACCAGACTTTGTTACGTGTTCCTCTAGTTTCTTGAAATAAATGACGGATCTTCTGGTTCTGTCAAGTAACTGCTGGTGTTTTCAGTACTGGGACAATCAGGAACACTGTCCAGGAATTATATTTATTATCATTCCACGCTGTCCCTTTTTCATACTTTGTCTTATGTTGACTAAGTTAAAAAGGTGAACAAGAGTCCACTTGTGACAACTCAACACTGGTCATTAGGTGTTGGAAGTGGACACTGCCTTTACTACCGTTGTACTCTGTCCATTTCATCTTTCACACAACGTCAGGGTCGTCAGAATGGACCAAGTTGTCCACCGGAGATACGTTAACATTGGTTTGGGTGTTTAAAGTGGACAAAGTTCAAGACCTTTTTATTTTGCATCACATGATAATGATGATGATGACGATGATGATGATGATGACGACGATGATGATGATGGCGACAATAACGATGATGATGGTGATGGAGATGATGATGATAATGATAATGATAATGATAATGATGATGATGATGATGATGATGATGATGATGATGATGATGATGATGATGATGATGATGATGATGATGATGATGATGATGATGATGATGATGGATACTTTATTGAATCAGAGTGAAATTTAAGACTCAGCATAAACTAAACCAGACAAACAAAACAGCTGATTGCAGTACCTGAGGTCAGGTGAGGGTGTTGTCGCTGTCTTCCAGCCCTACTTGTTACAACATCTGGACATTTTTGGATCAGCTGGGGTTGGACGGTTCCTGTCAACATGGCGCCAGGTAGTAAGACAAATAAAAGTTGTTTTAAAAGGACACTAATCTTAAGAAAATGTGCTGCAGTTATTAAAAATGTGAGTAATTAAACCATTACTTTAAAAACCTTCTCTTGACCCGGATATTCTAGCAAATCCTAAACCAATTCAAATTCTATTAATTCTATTACTTCTATTAATCCAAATGTCTGGAAAGTGCTTGTGCTGTTCAGGGCCTGGTGGTGACTTTCAACCACCTCAACTGGTGTGTTTATATTCAGATAATGGATTAGTGTCCATACTGGTTCTGCCGGACCTCAGATAATGGATTAGTGTCCATACTGGTTCTGCTGGACCTCAGATAATGGAGTAGTGCCCATACTGGTTCTGGATGGTTCCTTCATAGTGTCTGGAGTTGTTGGAGCAGACGAGGTGGCCGAGAGGTTAAGGCGATGGACTGCTAATCCATTGTGCTCTGCACGCGTGGGTTCGAATCCCATCCTCGTCGTATTTATCTCATCTTTAAGAAGGATGTTTACAAATCAATCTGGGACAAATGGGAAGTCTGTCGACATTTGGGACGAAAGGACAAAGTAACCAGACTTTGTTACGTGTTACTCTGGTTTCCTGAAATAAATCACGGATGTTGTGGTTCTGTCAAGTAACTGCTGGTGTTTTCAGTACTGGGACAATCAGGACCACTGACCAGGAATTATATTTATTATCATTCCACGCTGTCCCTTTTTCATACTTTGTCTTATGTTGAGTAATTTAAAAAGGTGAACAAGAGTCCACTTGTGACACCTCAACACTGGTCATTAGGTGTTGGAAGTGGACACTGCCTTTACTACCGTTGTACTCTGTTCATTTCATCTTTCACACAACGTCAGGGTCGTCAGAATGGACCAAGTTGTCCACCGGAGATACGTTAACATTGGTTTGGGTGTTTGAAGTGGACAAAGTTCAAGACCTTTTCATTTTGCATCACATGATAATGATAATGATGATGATGATGATGACACTGGTGATGACGACGATGATGGTGACAATGACGATGATGATGGTGATGGAGATGATGATGATGATGATGATGATGATGATGATGATGATCGATACTTTATTGAATCAGAGTGAAATTCAAGACTTAGCATAAACTAAACCAGACAAACAAAACAGCTGATTGCAGTACCTGAGGTCAGGTGAGGGTGTTGTCGCTGTCTTCCAGCCTTACTTGTTCCAACATCTGGACATTTTTGGAGCAGCTTGGGTTGGACGGTTCCTGTCAACATGGCGCCAGGTAGTAAAACAAATAAAAGTTGTTTTTTAAGGACACTAATCTTAGGAAATGTGCTGCAGTTATTAAAAGTGTGAGTAATTAAACCATTACTTTATAAACCTTCTCTTGACCCGGATATTCTAGCAAATCCTAAACCAATTCAAATTCTATTAATTCTATTACTTCTATTAATCCAAATGTCTGGAAAGTGCTTGTGCTGTTCAGGGCCTGGTGATGACTTTCAACCACCTCAACTGGTGTGTTTATATTCAGATAATGGATTAGTGTCCATACTGGTTCTGCTGGACCTCAGATAATGGATTAGTGTCCATACTGGTTCTGCTGGACCTCAGATAATGGATGAGTGTCCATACTGGTTCTGCTGGACCTCAGATAATGGAGTAGTGCCCATACTGGTTCTGGATGGTTCCTTCATAGTGTCTGGAGTTGTTGGAGCAGACGAGGTGGCCGAGAGGTTAAGGCGATGGACTGCTAATCCATTGTGCTTTGCACGCGTGGGTTCGAATCCCATCTTCGTCGTATTTATCTCATCTTTAAGAAGGATGTTTACAAATCAATCTAGACAAATGGGAAGTCTGTCGACGTTTGGGACGAAAGGACAAAGTAACCAGACTTTGTTACGTGTTCCTCTGGTTTCCTGAAATAAATCACGGATGTTGTGGTTCTGTCAAGTAACTGCTGGTGTTTTCAGTACTGGGACAATCAGGAACACTGTCCAGGAATTATATTTATTATCATTCCACGCTGTCCCTTTTTCATACTTTGTCTTATGTTGACTAAGTTAAAAAGGTGAACAAGAGTCCACTTGTGACACCTCAACACTGGTCATTAGGTGTTGGAAGTGGACACTGCCTTTACTACCGTTGTACTCTGTCCATTTCATCTTTCACACAACGTCAGGGTCGTCAGAATGGACCAAGTTGTCCACCGGAGATACGTTAACATTGGTTTGGGTGTTTGAAGTGGACAAAGTTCAAGACCTTTTCATTTTGCATCACATGATAATGATAATGATGATGATGATGATGACACTGGTGATGACGACGATGATGGTGACAATGACTGATGATGATGGTGATGGAGATGATGATGATGATGATGATGATGATGATGATGATGATGATGATGATGATGTGATGATGATGGATACTTTATTGAATCAGAGTGAAATTCAAGACTTAGCATAAACTAAACCAGACAAACAAAACAGCTGATTGCAGTACCTGAGGTCAGGTGAGGGTGTTGTCGCTGTCTTCCAGCCCTTACTTGTTACAACATCTGGACATTTTTGGATCAGCTGGGGTTGGACGGTTCCTGTCAACATGGCGCCAGGTAGTAAGACAAATAAAAGTTGTTTTTTAAGGACACTAATCTTAGGAAATGTGCTGCAGTTATTAAAAGTGTGAGTAATTAAACCATTACTTTATAAACCTTCTCTTGACCCGGATATTCTAGCAAATCCTAAACCAATTCAAATTCTATTAATTCTATTACTTCTATTAATCCAAATGTCTGGAAAGAGCTTGTGCTGTTCAGGGCCTGGTGGTGACTTTCAACCACCTCAACTGGTGTGTTTATATTCAGATAATGGATTAGTGTCCATACTGGTTCTGCTGGACCTCAGATAATGGATTAGTGTCCATACTGGTTCTGCTGGACCTCAGATAATGGATTAGTGCCCATACTGGTTCTGGATGGTTCCTTCATAGTGTCTTGAGTTGTTGGAGCAGACGAGGTGGCTGAGTGGTTAAGGCAATGGACTGCTAATCCATTGTGCTCTGCACGCGTGGGTTCGAATCCCATCCTCGTCGTCGTTATCTCATCTTTAAGAAGGATGTTTACAAATCAATCTGGGACAAATGGGAAGTCTGTCAACGTTTGGGACGAAAGGACAAAGTTACCAGACTTTGTTACGTGTTCCTCTAGTTTCTTGAAATAAATGACTGATCTTATGGTTCTGTCAAGTAACTGCTGGTGTTTTCAGTACTGGGACAATCAGGACCACTGTCCAGGAAGTATATTTATTATCATTCCACGCTAACCCTTTTTCATACTTTGTCTTATGTTGAGTAATTTAAAAAAGTGAACAAGAGTCCACTTGTGACACCTCAACACTGGTCATTAGGTGTTGGAAGTGGACACTGCCTTTACTACCGTTGTACTCTGTCCATTTCATCTTTCACACAACGTCAGGGTCGTCAGAATGGACCAAGTTGTCCACCGGAGATACGTTAACATTGGTTTGGGTGTTTGAAGTGGACAAAGTTCAAGACCTTTTCATTTTGCATCACATGATAATGATGATGATGATGATGACACTGGTGATGACGACGATGATGATGATGGTGACAATGACGATGATGATGGTGATGGTGATGGTGATGGTGATGGAGATGATGATGATGATGATGATGATGATGGATACTTTATTGAATCAGAGTGAAATTCAAGACTTAGCATAAACTAAACCAGACAAACAAAACAGCTGATTGCAGTACCTGAGGTCAGGTGAGGGTGTTGTCGCTGTCTTCCAGCCTTACTTGTTCCAACATCTGGACATTTTTGGAGCAGCTTGGGTTGGACGGTTCCTGTCAACATGGCGCCAGGTAGTAAGACAAATAAAAGTTGTTTTTTAAGGACACTAATCTTAGGAAATGTGCTGCAGTTATTAAAAGTGTGAGTAATTAAACCATTACTTTAAAAACCTTCTCTTGACCCGGATATTCTAGCAAATCCTAAACCAATTCAAATTCTATTAATTCTATTACTTCTATTAATCCAAATGTCTGGAAAGTGCTTGTGCTGTTCAGGGCCTGGTGGTGACTTTCAACCACCTCAACTGGTGTGTTTATATTCAGATAATGGATTAGTGTCCATACTGGTTCTGCTGGACCTCAGATAATGGATTAGTGTCCATACTGGTTCTGGATGGTTGCCTCTTAGTGTCTGGAGTTGTTGAAGCCGACGAGGTGGCCGAGAGGTTAAGGCGATGGACTGCTAATCCATTGTGCTCTGCACGCGTGGGTTCAAATCCCATCCTCGTCGTATTTATCTCATCTTTAAGAAGGATGTTTACAAATCAATCTGGGACAAATGGGAAGTCTGTCGACGTTTGGGACGAAAGGACAAAGTAACCAGACTTTGTTACGTGTTCCTCTAGTTTCTTGAAATAAATGACCGGATCTTATGGTTCTGTCAAGTAACTGCTGGTGTTTTCAGTACTGGGACAATCAGGACCACTGTACCAGGAATTATATTTATTATCATTCCACGCTGTACCCTTTTTCATACTTTGTCTTATGTTGAGTAAGTTAAAAAGGTGAACAAGAGTCCACTTGTGACACCTCAACACTGGTCATTAGGTGTTGGAAGTGGACACTGCCTTTACTACCGTTGTACTCTGTCCATTTCATCTTTCACACAACGTCAGGGTCGTCAGAATGGACCAAGTTGTCCACCGGAGATACGTTAACATTGGTTTGGGTGTTTGAAGTGGACAAAGTTCAAGACCTTTTCATTTTGCATCACATGACAATGATGATGATGATGGTGATGGTGATGGTGATGATGATGATGATGATGATGATGATGATGATGATGATGATGATGATGATGATGATGGAAACTTTATTGAATCAGAGTGAAATTCAAGACTTAGCATAAACTAAACCAGACAAACAAAAACAGCTGATTGCAGTACCTGAGGTCAGGTGAGGGTGTTGTCGCTGTCTTCCAGCCCTACTTGTTACAACATCTGGACATTTTTGGATCAGCTGGGGTTGGACGGTTCCTGTCAACATGGCGCCAGGTAGTAAGACAAATAAAAGTTGTTTTTTAAGGACACTAATCTTAGGAAATGTGCTGCAGTTATTAAAAGTGTGAGTAATTAAACCATTACTTTATAAACCTTCTCTTGACCCGGATATTCTAGCAAATCCTAAACCAATTCAAATTCTATTAATTCTATTACTTCTATTAATCCAAATGTCTGGAAAGAGCTTGTGCTGTTCAGGGCCTGGTGGTGACTTTCAACCACCTCAACTGGTGTGTTTATATTCAGATAATGGATTAGTGTCCATACTGGTTCTGCTGGACCTCAGATAATGGATTAGTGTCCATACTGGTTCTGCTGGACCTCAGATAATGGATGAGTGTCCATACTGGTTCTGCTGGACCTCAGATAATGGAGTAGTGCCCATACTGGTTCTGGATGGTTCCTTCATAGTGTCTGGAGTTGTTGGAGCAGACGAGGTGGCCGAGAGGTTAAGGCGATGGACTGCTAATCCATTGTGCTTTGCACGCGTGGGTTCGAATCCCATCCTCGTCGTATTTATCTCATCTTAAAGATGGATGTTTACAAATCAATCTGGGACAAATGGGAAGTCTGTCGATGTTTGGGACGAAAGGACAAAGTAACCAGACTTTGTTACAAGTTCCTCTGGTTTCCTGAAATAAATCACGGATGTTGTGGTTCTGTCAAGTAACTGCTGGTGTTTTCAGTACTGGGACAATCAGGAACGCTGTCCAGGAATTATATTTATTATCATTCCACGCTGTCCCTTTTTCATACTTTGTCTTATGTTGAGTAATTTAAAAAGGTGAACAAGAGTCCACTTGTGACACCTCAACACTGGTCATTAGGTGTTGGAAGTGGACACTGCCTTTACTACCGTTGTACTCTGTCCATTTCATCTTTCACACAACGTCAGGGTCGTCAGAATGGACCAAGTTGTCCACCGGAGATACGTTAACATTGGTTTGGGTGTTTGAAGTGGACAAAGTTCAAGACCTTTTCATTTTGCATCACATGATAATGATAATGATGATGATGATGATGACACTGGTGATGACGACGATGATGGTGACAATGACGATGATGATGGTGATGGAGATGATGATGATGATGATGATGATGATGATGATGATGATGATGATGATGATGATGATGATGATGATGATGATGATGATGATGATGGATACTTTATTGAATCAGAGTGAAATTCAAGACTTAGCATAAACTAAACCAGACAAACAAAACAGCTGATTGCAGTACCTGAGGTCAGGTGAGGGTGTTGTCGCTGTCTTCCAGCCTTACTTGTTACAACATCTGGACATTTTTGGATCAGCTGGGGTTGGACGGTTCCTGTCAACATGGCGCCAGGTAGTAAGACAAATAAAAGTTGTTTTTTAAGGACACTAATCTTAGGAGATGTGCTGCAGTTATTAAAAGTGTGAGTAATTAAACCATTACTTTAAAAACCTTCTCTTGACCCGGATATTCTAGCAAATCCTAAACCAATTCAAATTCTATTAATTCTATTACTTCTATTAATCCAAATGTCTGAAAAGAGCTTGTGCTGTTCAGGGCCTGGTGGTGACTTTCAACCACCTCAACTGGTGTGTTTATATTCAGATAATGGATTAGTGTCCATACTGGTTCTGCTGGACCTCAGATAATGGATTAGTGTCCATACTGGTTCTGCTGGACCTCAGATAATGGATTAGTGTCCATACTGGTTCTGCTGGACCTCAGATAATGGATTAGTGCCCATACTGGTTCTGGATGATTCCTGTATAGTGTCTGGAGTTGTTGGAGCAGACGAGGTGGCCGAGAGGTTAAGGCGATGGACTGCTAATCCATTGTGCTCTGCACGCGTGGGTTCGAATCCCATCCTCGTCGTCTTTATCTCATCTTTAAGAAGGATGTTTACAAATCAATCTGGGACAAATGGGAAGTCTGTCAACGTTTGGGACGAAAGGACAAAGTTACCAGACTTTGTTACGTGTTCCTCTAGTTTCTTGAAATAAATGACGGATCTTCTGGTTCTGTCAAGTAACTGCTGGTGTTTTCAGTACTGGGACAATCAGGACCACTGTCCAGGAAGTATATTTATTATCATTCCACGCTAACCCTTTTTCATACTTTGTCTTATGTTGAGTAATTTAAAAAGGTGAACATGAGTCCACTTATGACACCTCAACACTGGTCATTAGGTGTTGGAAGGTGACACTGCCTTTACTACCGTTGTACTCTGTCCATTTCATCTTTCACACAACGTCAGGGTCGTCAGAATGGACCAAGTTGTCCACCGGAGATACGTTAACATTGGTTTGGGTGTTTGAAGTGGACAAAGTTCAAGACCTTTTCATTTTGCATCACATGACAATGACGATGATGATGGTGATGGTGATGGTGATGATGATGATGATGATGATGATGATGATGGATACTTTATTGAATCAGAGTGAAATTCAAGACTTAGCATAAACTAAACCAGACAAACAAAAACAGCTGATTGCAGTACCTGAGGTCAGGTGAGGGTGTTGTCGCTGTCTTCCAGCCCTACTTGTTACAACATCTGGACATTTTTGGATCAGCTGGGGTTGGACGGTTCCTGTCAACATGGCGCCAGGTAGTAAGACAAATAAAAGTTGTTTTAAAAGGACACTAATCTTAGGAAATGTGCTGCAGTTATTAAAATGTGAGTAATTAAACCATTACTTTAAAAACCTTCTCTTGACCCGGATATTCTAGCAAATCGTAAACCAATTCAAATTCTATTAATTCTATTACTTGTATTAATCCAAATGTCTGGAAAGTGCTTGTGCTGTTCAGGGCCTGGTGGTGACTTTCAACCACCTCAACTGGTGTGTTTATATTCAGATAATGGATTAGTGTCCATACTGGTTCTGCTGGACCTCAGATAATGTATTAGTGTCCATACTGGTTCTGCTGGACCTCAGATAATGGATTAGTGCCCATACTGGTTCTGCCGGACCTCAGATAATGGATTGGTGTCCATACTGGTTCTGCTGGACCTCAGATAATGGATTAGTGACCATGCTGGTTCTGGATTGTTGCCTCTTAGTGTCTGGAGTTGTTGAAGCCGACGAGGTGGCCGAGAGGTTAAGGCGATGGACTGCTAATCCATTGTGCTCTGCACGCGTGGGTTCGAATCCCATCCTTGTCGTATGTATCTTATCTTTTTGAAGGATGTTTACAAATCAGACTGGGACAAATGGGAAGTCTGTTGACGCTTGGTCCGAAAGGACAAAGTAACCAGACTTTGTTACGTGTTCCTCTAGTTTCTTGAAATAAATGATGGATCTTCTGGTTCTGTCAAGTAACTGCTGGTGTTTTCAGTACTGGGACAATCAGGAACACTGTCCAGGAATTATAATTATTATCATTCCACGCTGTCCCTTTTTCATACTTTGTCTTATGTTGACTAAGTTAAAAAGGTGAACAAGAGTCCACTTGTGACACCTCAACACTGGTCATTAGGTGTTGGAAGTGGACACTGCCTTTACTACCGTTGTACTCTGTCCATTTCATCTTTCACACAACGTCAGGGTCGTCAGAATGGACCAAGTTGTCCACCGGAGATACGTTAACATTGGTTTGGGTGTTTGAAGTGGACAAAGTTCAAGACCTTTTCATTTTGCATCACATGATAATGATGATGATGATGATGACACTGGTGATGACGACGATGATGATGATGGTGACAATGACGATGATGATGGTGATGGTGATGGTGATGGTGATGGAGATGATGATGATGATGATGATGATGGATACTTTATTGAATCAGAGTGAAATTCAAGATTTAGCTTAAACTAAACCAGACAAACAAAACAGCTGATTGCAGTACCTGAGGTCAGGTGAGGGTGTTGTCGCTGTCTTCCAGCCTTACTTGTTCCAACATCTGGACATTTTTGGAGCAGCTTGGGTTGGACGGTTCCTGTCAACATGGCGCCAGGTAGTAAGACAAATAAAAGTTGTTTTTTAAGGACACTAATCTTAGGAAACGTGCTGCAGTTATTAAAAGTGTGAGTAATTAAACCATTACTTTAAAAACCTTCTCTTGACCCGGATATTCTAGCAAATCCTAAACCAATTCAAATTCTATTAATTCTATTACTTCTATTAATCCAAATGTCTGGAAAGTGCTTGTGCTGTTCAGGGCCTGGTGGTGACTTTCAACCACCTCAACTGGTGTGTTTATATTCAGATAATGGATTAGTGTCCATACTGGTTCTGCTGGACCTCAGATAATGGATTACTGTCCATACTGGTTCTGGATGGTTGCCTCTTAGTGTCTGGAGTTGTTGAAGCCGACGAGGTGGCCGAGAGGTTAAGGCGATGGACTGCTAATCCATTGTGCTCTGCACGCGTGGGTTCAAATCCCATCCTCGTCGTCTTTATCTCATCTTTAAGAAGGATGTTTACAAATCAATCTGGGACAAATGGGAAGTCTGTCAACGTTTGGGACGAAAGAACAAAGTTACCAGACTTTGTTACATGTTCCTCTAGTTTCTTGAAATAAATGACCGATCTTATGGTTCTGTCAAGTAACTGCTGGTGTTTTCAGTACTGGGACAATCAGGACCACGGACCAGGAAGTATATTTATTATCATTCCACGCTAACCCTTTTTCATACTTTGTCTTATGTTGAGTAATTTAAAAAAGTGAACAAGAGTCCACTTGTGACACCTCAACACTGGTCATTAGGTGTTGGAAATGGACACTGCCTTTACTACCGTTGTACTCTGTCCATTTCATCTTTCACACAACGTCAGGGTCGTCAGAATGGACCAAGTTGTCCACCGGAGATACGTTAACATTGGTTTGGGTGTTTGAAGTGGACAAAGTTCAAGACCTTTTCATTTTGCATCACATGACAATGATGATGATGATGGTGATGGTGATGGTGATGATGATGATGATGATGATGATGATGATGATGATGATGATGATGATGGAAACTTTATTGAATCAGAGTGAAATTCAAGACTTAGCATAAACTAAACCAGACAAACAAAAACAGCTGATTGCAGTACCTGAGGTCAGGTGAGGGTGTTGTCGCTGTCTTCCAGCCCTACTTGTTACAACATCTGGACATTTTTGGATCAGCTGGGGTTGGACGGTTCCTGTCAACATGGCGCCAGGTAGTAAGACAAATAAAAGTTGTTTTTTAAGGACACTAATCTTAGGAAATGTGCTGCAGTTATTAAAAGTGTGAGTAATTAAACCATTACTTTATAAACCTTCTCTTGACCCGGATATTCTAGCAAATCCTAAACCAATTCAAATTCTATTAATTCTATTACTTCTATTAATCCAAATGTCTGGAAAGTGCTTGTGCTGTTCAGGGCCTGGTGGTGACTTTCAACCACCTCAACTGGTGTGTTTATATTCAGATAATGGATTAGTGTCCATACTGGTTCTGCTGGACCTCAGATAATGGATTAGTGTCCATACTGGTTCTGCTGGACCTCAGATAATGGATGAGTGTCCATACTGGTTCTGCTGGACCTCAGATAATGGAGTAGTGCCCATACTGGTTCTGGATGGTTCCTTCATAGTGTCTGGAGTTGTTGGAGCAGACGAGGTGGCCGAGAGGTTAAGGCGATGGACTGCTAATCCATTGTGCTTTGCACGCGTGGGTTCGAATCCCATCCTCGTCGTATTTATCTCATCTTAAAGATGGATGTTTACAAATCAATCTGGGACAAATGGGAAGTCTGTCGATGTTTGGGACGAAAGGACAAAGTAACCAGACTTTGTTACAAGTTCCTCTGGTTTCCTGAAATAAATCACGGATGTTGTGGTTCTGTCAAGTAACTGCTGGTGTTTTCAGTACTGGGACAATCAGGAACGCTGTCCAGGAATTATATTTATTATCATTCCACGCTGTCCCTTTTTCATACTTTGTCTTATGTTGAGTAATTTAAAAAGGTGAACAAGAGTCCACTTGTGACACCTCAACACTGGTCATTAGGTGTTGGAAGTGGACACTGCCTTTACTACCGTTGTACTCTGTCCATTTCATCTTTCACACAACGTCAGGGTCGTCAGAATGGACCAAGTTGTCCACCGGAGATACGTTAACATTGGTTTGGGTGTTTGAAGTGGACAAAGTTCAAGACCTTTTCATTTTGCATCACATGATAATGATAATGATGATGATGATGATGACACTGGTGATGACGACGATGATGGTGACAATGACGATGATGATGGTGATGGAGATGATGATGATGATGATGATGATGATGATGATGATGATGATGATGATGATGGATACTTTATTGAATCAGAGTGAAATTCAAGACTTAGCATAAACTAAACCAGACAAACAAAACAGCTGATTGCAGTACCTGAGGTCAGGTGAGGGTGTTGTCGCTGTCTTCCAGCCTTACTTGTTACAACATTACAACACCCGGATATTCTAGCAAATCCTAAACCAATTCAAATTCTATTAATTCTATTACTTCTATTAATCCAAATGTCTGAAAAGAGCTTGTGCTGTTCAGGGCCTGGTGGTGACTTTCAACCACCTCAACTGGTGTGTTTATATTCAGATAATGGATTAGTGTCCATACTGGTTCTGCTGGACCTCAGATAATGGATTAGTGTCCATACTGGTTCTGCTGGACCTCAGATAATGGATTAGTGCCCATACTGGTTCTGGATGATTCCTGTATAGTGTCTGGAGTTGTTGGAGCAGACGAGGTGGCCGAGAGGTTAAGGCGATGGACTGCTAATCCATTGTGCTCTGCACGCGTGGGTTCGAATCCCATCCTCGTCGTCTTTATCTCATCTTTAAGAAGGATGTTTACAAATCAATCTGGGACAAATGGGAAGTCTGTCAACGTTTGGGACGAAAGGACAAAGTTACCAGACTTTGTTACGTGTTCCTCTAGTTTCTTGAAATAAATGACGGATCTTCTGGTTCTGTCAAGTAACTGCTGGTGTTTTCAGTACTGGGACAATCAGGACCACTGTCCAGGAAGTATATTTATTATCATTCCACGCTAACCCTTTTTCATACTTTGTCTTATGTTGAGTAATTTTAAAAGGTGAACATGAGTCCACTTATGACACCTCAACACTGGTCATTAGGTGTTGGAAGGTGACACTGCCTTTACTACCGTTGTACTCTGTCCATTTCATCTTTCACACAACGTCAGGGTCGTCAGAATGGACCAAGTTGTCCACCGGAGATACGTTAACATTGGTTTGGGTGTTTGAAGTGGACAAAGTTCAAGACCTTTTCATTTTGCATCACATGACAATGACGATGATGATGGTGATGGTGATGGTGATGATGATGATGATGATGATGATGATGATGATGGATACTTTATTGAATCAGAGTGAAATTCAAGACTTAGCATAAACTAAACCAGACAAACAAAAACAGCTGATTGCAGTACCTGAGGTCAGGTGAGGGTGTTGTCGCTGTCTTCCAGCCCTACTTGTTACAACATCTGGACATTTTTGGATCAGCTGGGGTTGGACGGTTCCTGTCAACATGGCGCCAGGTAGTAAGACAAATAAAAGTTGTTTTAAAAGGACACTAATCTTAGGAAATGTGCTGCAGTTATTAAAATGTGAGTAATTAAACCATTACTTTAAAAACCTTCTCTTGACCCGGATATTCTAGCAAATCGTAAACCAATTCAAATTCTATTAATTCTATTACTTCTATTAATCCAAATGTCTGGAAAGTGCTTGTGCTGTTCAGGGCCTGGTGGTGACTTTCAACCACCTCAACTGGTGTGTTTATATTCAGATAATGGATTAGTGTCCATACTGGTTCTGCTGGACCTCAGATAATGTATTAGTGTCCATACTGGTTCTGCTGGACCTCAGATAATGGATTAGTGCCCATACTGGTTCTGCCGGACCTCAGATAATGGATTGGTGTCCATACTGGTTCTGCTGGACCTCAGATAATGGATTAGTGACCATGCTGGTTCTGGATTGTTGCCTCTTAGTGTCTGGAGTTGTTGAAGCCGACGAGGTGGCCGAGAGGTTAAGGCGATGGACTGCTAATCCATTGTGCTCTGCACGCGTGGGTTCGAATCCCATCCTTGTCGTATGTATCTTATCTTTTTGAAGGATGTTTACAAATCAGACTGGGACAAATGGGAAGTCTGTTGACGCTTGGTCCGAAAGGACAAAGTAACCAGACTTTGTTACGTGTTCCTCTAGTTTCTTGAAATAAATGATGGATCTTCTGGTTCTGTCAAGTAACTGCTGGTGTTTTCAGTACTGGGACAATCAGGAACACTGTCCAGGAATTATAATTATTATCATTCCACGCTGTCCCTTTTTCATACTTTGTCTTATGTTGACTAAGTTAAAAAGGTGAACAAGAGTCCACTTGTGACACCTCAACACTGGTCATTAGGTGTTGGAAGTGGACACTGCCTTTACTACCGTTGTACTCTGTCCATTTCATCTTTCACACAACGTCAGGGTCGTCAGAATGGACCAAGCTGTCCACCGGAGATACGTTAACATTGGTTTGGGTGTTTAAAGTGGACAAAGTACAAGACCTTTTTATTTTGCATCACATGATAATGATGATGATGACGATGATGATGATGATGACTAAGATGATGATGATGGCGACAATGACGATGATGATGGTGATGGTGATGGTGATGGTGATGGTGATGGAGATGATGATGATGATGATGATGATGATGATGATGATGATGATGATGATGATGGATACTTTATTGAATCAGAGTGAAATTCAAGACTTAGCATAAACTAAACCAGACAAACAAAACAGCTGATTGCAGTACCTGAGGTCAGGTGAGGGTGTTGTCGCTGTCTTCCAGCCCTACTTGTTACAACATCTGGACATTTTTGGATCAGCTGGGGTTGGACGGTTCCTGTCAACATGGCGCCAGGTAGTAAGACAAATAAAAGTTGTTTTAAAAGGACACTAATCTTAGGAAATGTGCTGCAGTTATTAAAAATGTGAGTAATTAAACCATTACTTTATAAACCTTCTCTTGACCCGGATATTCTAGCAAATCCTAAACCAATTCAAATTCTATTAATTCTATTACTTCTATTAATCCAAATGTCTGGAAAGTGCTTGTGCTGTTCAGGGCCTGGTGGTGACTTTCAACCACCTCAACTGGTGTGTTTATATTCAGATAATGGATTAGTGTCCATACTGGTTCTGCTGGACCTCAGATAATGGATTAGTGTCCATACTGGTTCTGGATGGTTGCCTCTTAGTGTCTGGAGTTGTTGAAGCAGACAAGGTGGTCGAGAGGTTAAGGCGATGGACTGCTAATCCATTGTACTCTGCACGCGTGGGTTCAAATCCCATCCTCGTCGTATTTATCTCATCTTTATGAAGGATGTTTACAAATCAATCTGGGACAAATGGGAAGTCTGTTGACGTTTGGGCCGAAAGGACAAAGTAACCAGACTTTGTTACGTGTTCCTCTAGTTTCTTGAAATAAATGACGGATCTTCTGGTTCTGTCAAGTAACTGCTGGTGTTTTCAGTACTGGGACAATCAGGAACACTGTCCAGGAATTATATTTATTATCATTCCACGCTGTCCCTTTTTCATACTTTGTCTTATGTTGACTAAGTTAAAAAGGTGAACAAGAGTCCACTTGTGACACCTCAACACTGGTCATTAGGTGTTGGAAGTGGACACTGCCTTTACTACCGTTGTACTCTGTCCATTTCATCTTTCACACAACGTCAGGGTCGTCAGAATGGACCAAGTTGTCCACCGGAGATACGTTAACATTGGTTTGGGTGTTTAAAGTGGACAAAGTTCAAGACCTTTTTATTTTGCATCACATGATAATGATGATGATGACGATGATGATGATGATGACGACGATGATGATGATGGCGACAATGACGATGATGATGGTGATGGTGATGGAGATGATGATGATAATGATGATGATGATGATGATGATGATGATGATGATGATGATGATGATGATGATGATGATGATGATGATGATGATGATGATGATGGATACTTTATTGAATCAGAGTGAAATTCAAGACTTAGCATAAACTAAACCAGACAAACAAAACAGCTGATTGCAGTACCTGAGGTCAGGTGAGGGTGTTGTCGCTGTCTTCCAGCCTTACTTGTTACAACATCTGGACATTTCTGGATCAGCTGGGGTTGGACGGTTCCTGTCAACATGGCGCCAGGTAGTAAGACAAATAAAAGTTGTTTTTTAAGGACACTAATCTTAGGAAATGTGCTGCAGTTATTAAAAGTGTGAGTAATTAAACCATTACTTTATAAACCTTCTCTTGACCCGGATATTCTAGCAAATCCTAAACCAATTCAAATTCTATTAATTCTATTACTTCTATTAATCTAAATGTCTGGAAAGTGCTTGTGCGGTTCAGGGCCTGGTGATGACTTTCAACCACCTCAACTGGTGTGTTTATATTCAGATAATGGATTAGTGTCCATACTGGTTCTGCTGGACCTCAGATAATGGATTAGTGTCCATACTGGTTCTGCTGGACCTCAGATAATGGATGAGTGTCCATACTGGTTCTGCTGGACCTCAGATAATGGAGTAGTGCCCATACTGGTTCTGGATGGTTCCTTCATAGTGTCTGGAGTTGTTGGAGCAGACGAGGTGGCCGAGAGGTTAAGGCGATGGACTGCTAATCCATTGTGCTTTGCACGCGTGGGTTCGAATCCCATCCTCGTCGTATTTATCTCATCTTTAAGAAGGATGTTTACAAATCAATCTGGGACAAATGGGAAGTCTGTCAACGTTTGGGACGAAAGGACAAAGTAACCAGACTTTGTTAAGAGTTCCTCTGGTTTCCTGAAATAAATCACGGATGTTCTGTCAAGTAACTGCTGGTGTTTTCAGTACTGGGACAATCAGGAACGCTGTCCAGGAATTATATTTATTATCATTCCACGCTGTCCCTTTTTCATACTTTGTCTTATGTTGAGTAATTTAAAAAGGTGAACAAGAGTCCACTTGTGACACCTCAACACTGGTCATTAGGTGTTGGAAGTGGACACTGCCTTTACTACCGTTGTACTCTGTCCATTTCATCTTTCACACAACGTCAGGGTCGTCAGAATGGACCAAGTTGTCCACCGGAGATACGTTAACATTGGTTTGGGTGTTTGAAGTGGACAAAGTTCAAGACCTTTTCATTTTGCATCACATGATAATGATAATGATGATGATGATGATGACACTGGTGATGACGACGATGATGGTGACAATGACGATGATGATGGTGATGGAGATGATGATGATGATGATGATGATTATGATGATGATGATGATGATGATGATGATGATGATGATGATGATGATGGATACTTTATTGAATCAGAGTGAAATTCAAGACTTAGCATAAACTAAACCAGACAAACAAAACAGCTGATTGCAGTACCTGAGGTCAGGTGAGGGTGTTGTCGCTGTCTTCCAGCCTTACTTGTTACAACATCTGGACATTTTTGGATCAGCTGGGGTTGGACGGTTCCTGTCAACATGGCGCCAGGTAGTAAGACAAATAAAAGTTGTTTTTTAAGGACACTAATCTTAGGAAATGTGCTGCAGTTATTAAAAGTGTGAGTAATTAAACCATTACTTTATAAACCTTCTCTTGACCCGGATATTCTAGCAAATCCTAAACCAATTCAAATTCTATTAATTCTATTACTTCTATTAATCCAAATGTCTGGAAAGTGCTTGTGCTGTTCAGGGCCTGGTGATGACTTTCAACCACCTCAACTGGTGTGTTTATATTCAGATAATGGATTAGTGTCCATACTGGTTCTGCTGGACCTCAGATAATGGATTAGTGTCCATACTGGTTCTGCTGGACCTCAGATAATGGATTAGTGTCCATACTGGTTCTGGATGTTTGCCTCTTAGTGTCTGGAGTTGTTGAAGCCGACGAGGTGGCCGAGAGGTTAAGGCGATGGACTGCTAATCCATTGTGCTCTGCACGCGTGGGTTCAAATCCCATCCTCGTCGTATTTATCTCATCTTTATGAAGGATGTTTACAAATCAATCTGGGACAAATGGGAAGTCTGTTGACGCTTGGGCCGAAAGGACAATGTAACCAGACTTTGTTACGTGTTCATCTAGTTTCTTGAAATAAATGACGGATCTTCTGGTTCTGTCAAGTAACTGCTGGTGTTTTCAGTACTGGGACAATCAGGAACACTGTCCAGGAATTATATTTATTATCATTCCACGCTGTCCCTTTTTCATACTTTGTCTTATGTTGACTAAGTTAAAAAGGTGAACAAGAGTCCACTTGTGACACCTCAACACTGGTCATTAGGTGTTGGAAGTGGACACTGCCTTTACTACCGTTGTACTCTGTCCATTTCATCTTTCACACAACGTCAGGGTCGTCAGAATGGACCAAGTTGTCCACCGGAGATACGTTAACATTGGTTTGGGTGTTTAAAGTGGACAAAGTTCAAGACCTTTTTATTTTGCATCACATGATAATGATGATGATGACGATGATGATGATGATGACGACGATGATGATGATGGCGACAATGATGATGATGATGGTGATGGTGATGGAGATGATGATGATAATGATGATGATGATGATGATGATGATGATGATGATGATGATGATGATGATGATGATGATGATGATGATGGATACTTTATTGTATCAGAGTGAAATTCAAGACTTAGCATAAACTAAACCAGACAAACAAAACAGCTGATTGCAGTACCTGAGGTCAGGTGAGGGTGTTGTCGCTGTCTTCCAGCCTTACTTGTTACAACATCTGGACATTTTTGGATCAGCTGGGGTTGGACGGTTCCTGTCAACATGGCGCCAGGTAGTAAGACAAATAAAGTTGTTTTAAAAGGACACTAATCTTAGGAAATGTGCTGCAGTTATTAAAAGTGTGAGTAATTAAACCATTACTTTATAAACCTTCTCTTGACCCGGATATTCTAGCAAATCCTAAACCAATTCAAATTCTATTAATTCTATTACTTTTATTAATCCAAATGTCTGGAAAGAGCTTGTGCTGTTCAGGGCCTGGTGGTGACTTTCAACCACCTCAACTGGTGTGTTTATATTCAGATAATGGATTAGTGTCCATACTGGTTCTGCCGGACCTCAGATAATGGATTAGTGTCCATACTGGTTCTGCTGGACCTCAGATAATGGATGAGTGTCCATACTGGTTCTGCTGGACCTCAGATAATGGATGAGTGTCCATACTGGTTCTGCTGGACCTCAGATAATTGAGTAGTGCCCATACTGGTTCTGGATGGTTCCTTCATAGTGTCTGGAGTTGTTGGAGCAGACGAGGTGGCCGAGAGCTTAAGGCGATGGACTGCTAATCCATTGCGCTTTGCACACGTGGGTTGGAATCCCATCCTCGTCGTATTTATCTCATCTTTAAGATGGATGTTTACAAATCAATCTGGGACAAATGGGAAGTCTGTCGACGTTTGGGACGAAAGGACAAAGTAACCACACTTTGTTACATGTTCCTCTGGTTTCCTGAAATAAATCACGGATGTTGTGGTTCTGTCAAGTAACTGCTGGTGTTTTCAGTACTGGGACAATCAGGAACACTGTCCAGGAATTATATTTATTATCATTCCACGCTGTCCCTTTTTCATACTTTGTCTTATGTTGACTAAGTTAAAAAGGTGAACAAGAGTCCACTTGTGACACCTCAACACTGGTCATTAGGTGTTGGAAGTGGACACTGCCTTTACTACCGTTGTACTCTGTCCATTTCATCTTTCACACAACGTCAGGGTCGTCAGAATAGACCAAGTTGTCCACCAGAGATACGTTAACATTGGTTTGGGTGTTTAAAGTGGACAAAGTTCAAGACCTTTTTATTTTGCATCACATGATAATGATAATGATGATGATGATGATGACACTGGTGATGACGACGATGATGGTGACAATGACGATGATGATGGTGATGGAGATGATGATGATGATGATGATGATGATGATGATGATGATGATGATGATGATGGTGATGATGATGGATACTTTATTAAATCAGAGTGAAATTCAAGACTTAGCATAAACTAAACCAGACAAACAAAACAGCTGATTGCAGTACCTGAGGTCAGGTGAGGGTGTTGTCGCTGTCTTCCAGCCCTACTTGTTACAACATCTGGACATTTTTGGATCAGCTGGGGTTGGACGGTTCCTGTCAACATGGCGCCAGGTAGTAAGACAAATAAAAGTTGTTTTTTAAGGACACTAATCTTAGGAAATGTGCTGCAGTTATTAAAAGTGTGAGTAATTAAACCATTACTTTATAAACCTTCTCTTGACCCGGATATTCTAGCAAATCCTAAACCAATTCAAATTCTATTAATTCTATTACTTCTATTAATCCAAATGTCTGGAAAGTGCTTGTGCTGTTCAGGACCTGGTGGTGACTTTCAACCACCTCAACTGGTGTGTTTATATTCAGATAATGGATTAGTGTCCATACTGGTTCTGCCGGACCTCAGATAATGGATTAGTGTCCATACTGGTTCTGCTGGACCTCAGATAATGGATTAGTGGCCATGTTGGTTCTGGATGGTTGCCTCTTAGTGTCTGGAGATGTTGGAGCAGACGAGGTGACCGAGAGGTTAAGGCGATGGACTGCTAATCCATTGTGCTCTGCACACGTGGGTTGGAATCCCATCCTCGTCGTATTTATCTCATCTTTAAGAAGGATGTTTACAAATCAATCTGGGACAAATGGGAAGTCTGTTGACGTTTGGGCCGAAAGGACAAAGTAACCAGACTTTGTTACGTGTTCCTTTAGTTTCTTGAAATAAATTACGGATCTTCTGGTTCTGTCAAGTAACTTCTGGTGTTTTCAGTACTGGGAAGAACAGGAACACTGTCCAGGAATTATATTCATTATTATTCCACGCTGTCCCTTTTTCATACTTTGTCTTATGTTGACTAAGTTAAAAAGGTGAACAAGAGTCCACTTGTGACACCTCAACACTGGTCATTAGGTGTTGGAAGTGGACACTGCCTTTACTACCGTTGTACTCTGTCCATTTCATCTTTCACACAACGTCAGGGTCGTCAGAATGGACCAAGTTGTCCACCGGAGATACGTTAACATTGGTTTGGGTGTTTAAAGTGGACAAAGTACAAGACCTTTTTATTTTGCATCACATGATAATGATGATGATGACGATGATGATGATGATGACTAAGATGATGATGATGGCGACAATGACGATGATGATGGTGATGGTGATGGTGATGGAGATGATGATGATGATGATGATGATGATGATGATGATGATGATGATGATGATGATGATGATGATGGATACTTTATTGAATCAGAGTGAAATTCAAGACTTAGCATAAACTAAACCAGACAAACAAAACAGCTGATTGCAGTACCTGAGGTCAGGTGAGGGTGTTGTCGCTGTCTTCCAGCCCTACTTGTTACAACATCTGGACATTTTTGGATCAGCTGGGGTTGGACGGTTCCTGTCAACATGGCGCCAGGTAGTAAGACAAATAAAAGTTGTTTTAAAAGGACACTAATCTTAGGAAATGTGCTGCAGTTATTAAAAATGTGAGTAATTAAACCATTACTTTAAAAACCTTCTCTTGACCCGGATATTCTAGCAAATCCTAAACCAATTCAAATTCTATTAATTCTATTACTTCTATTAATCCAAATGTCTGGAAAGTGCTTGTGCTGTTCAGGGCCTGGTGGTGACTTTCAACCTCCTCAACTGGTGTGTTTATATTCAGATAATGGATTAGTGTCCATACTGGTTCTGCTGGACCTCAGATAATGGTTTGGTGTCCATACTGGTTCTGCTGGACCTCAGATAATGGATTAGTGCCCATACTGGTTCTGGATGGTTCCTTCATAGTGTCTGGAGTTGTTGGAGCAGACGAGGTGGCCGAGAGGTTAAGGCGATGGACTGCTAATCCATTATGCTCTGCACGCGTGGGTTGGAATCCCATCCTCGTCGTATTTATCCCATCTTTAAGAAGGATGTTTACAAATCAATCTGGGACAAATGGGAAGTCTGTCGACGTTTGGGACGAAAGGACAAAGTAACCAGACTTTGTTACGTGTTCCTCTGGTTTCCTGAAATAAATCACGGATGTTGTGGTTCTGTCAAGTAACTGCTGGTGTTTTCAGTACTGGAACAATCAGGAACACTGTCCAGGAATTATATTTATTATCATTCCACGCTGTCCCTTTTTCATACTTTGTCTTATGTTGAGTAATTTAAAAAGGTGAACAAGAGTCCACTTGTGACACCTCAACACTGGTCATTAGGTGTTGGAAGTGGACACTGCCTTTACTACCGTTGTACTCTGTCCATTTCATCTTTCACACAACGTCAGGGTCGTCAGAATGGACCAAGTTGTCCACCGGAGATACGTTAACATTGTTTTGGGTGTTTGAAGTGGACAAAGTTCAAGACCTTTTTATTTTGCATCACATGATAATGATGATGATGACGATGATGATGATGATGACGACGATGATGATGATGGTGACAATGACGATGATGATGGTGATGGTGATGGTGATGGTGATGGTGATGGTGATGGTGATGGTGATGGTGATGGAGATGATGATGATGATGATGATGATGATGATGATGATGATGATGATGATGACTAAGATGATGATGATGGATACTTTATTGAATCAGAGTGAAATTCAAGACTTAGCATAAACTAAACCAGACAAACAAAACAGCTGATTGCAGTACCTGAGGTCAGGTGAGGGTTTTGTCGCTGTCTTCCAGCCTTACTTGTTACAACATCTGGACATTTTTGGATCAGCTGGGGTTGGACGGTTTCTGTCAACATGGCGCCAGGTAGTAAGACAAATAAAAGTTGTTTTAAAAGGACACTAATCTTAGGAAATGTGCTGCAGTTATTAAAAATGTGAGTAATTAAACCATTACTTTAAAAACCATCTCTTGACCCGGATATTCTAGCAAATCCTAAACCAATTCAAATTCTATTAATTCTATTACTTCTATTAATCCAAATGTCTGGAAAGTGCTTGTGCTGTTCAGGGCCTGGTGGTGACTTTCAACCACCTCAACTGGTGTGTTTATATTCAGATAATGGATTAGTGTCCATACTGGTTCTGCTGGACCTCAGATAATGGATTAGTGACCATGCAGGTTCTGGATGGTTGCCTCTTAGTGTCTAGAGTTATTGAAGCCGACGAGGTGGCCGAGAGGTTAAGGCGATGGACTGCTAATCCATTGTGCTCTGCACGCGTGGGTTTGAATCCCATCCTCGTTGTATTTATCGTATCTTTATGAAGGATGTTTACAAATCAATCTGGGACAAATGGGAAGTCTGTTGACGTTTGGGCCGAAAGGACAAAGTAACCAGACTTTGTTACGTGTTCCTCTAGTTTCTTGAAATTAATGACAGATCTTCTCGTTCTGTCAAGTAACTGCTGGTGTTTTCAGTACTGGGACAATCAGGAACACTGTCCAGGAATTATATTTATTATCATTCCACGCTGTCCCTTTTTCATACTTTGTCTTATGTTGACTAAGTTAAAAAGGTGAACAAGAGTCCACTTGTGACACCTCAACACTGGTCATTAGGTGTTGGAAGTGGACACTGCCTTTACTACCGTTGTACTCTGTCCATTTCATCTTTCACACAACGTCAGGATCGTCAGAATGGACCAAGTTGTCCACCGGAGATACGTTAACATTGGTTTGGGTGTTTAAAGTGGACAAAGTTCAAGACCTTTTTTATTTTGCATCACATGATAATGATGATGATGACGATGATGATGATGATGACGACGATGATGATGATGGTGACAATGACGATGATGATGGTGATGGAGATGATGATGATAATGATGATGATGATGATGATGATGATGATGATGATGATGATGATGATGATGATGATGATGATGATGATGATGATGATGATGGATACTTTATTGAATCAGAGTGAAATTCAAGACTTAGCATAAACTAAACCAGACAAACAAAACAGCTGATTGCAGTACCTGAGGTCAGGTGAGGGTGTTGTCGCTGTCTTCCAGCCCTGCTTGTTACAACATCTGGACATTTTTGGATCAGCTGGGGTTGGACGGTTCCTGTCAACATGGCGCCAGGTAGTAAGACAAATAAAAGTTGTTTTAAAAGGACACTAATCTTAGGAAATGTGCTGCAGTTATTAAAAGTGTGAGTAATTAAACCATTACTTTATAAACCTTCTCTTGACCCGGATATTCTAGCAAATCCTAAACCAATTCAAATTCTATTAATTCTATTACTTGTATTAATCCAAATGTCTGGAAAGTGCTTGTGCTGTTCAGGGCCTGGTGGTGACTTTCAACCACCTCAACTGGTGTGTTTATATTCAGATAATGGATTAGTGTCCATACTGGTTCTGCTGGACCTCAGATAATGGATTAGTGTCCATACTGGTTCTGCTGGACCTCAGATAATGGATTAGTGCCCATACTGGTTCTGGATGGTTCCTTCATTGTGTCTGGAGTTGTTGGAGCAGACGAGGTGGCCGAGAAGTTAAGGCGATGGACTGCTAATCCATTGTGCTCTGCACGCGTGGGTTCGAATCCCATACTCGTCGTATTTATCTCATCTTTAAGAAGGATGTTTACAAATCAATCTGGGACAAATGGGAAGTCTGTTGACGTTTGGGACGAAAGGACAAAGTAACCAGACTTTGTTACGAGTTCCTCTGGATTCCTGAAATAAATCACGGATGTTGTGGTTCTGTCAAGTAAATGCTGGTGTTTTCAGTACTGGGACAATCAGGAACACTGTCCAGGAATTATATTTATTATCATTCCACGCTGTCCCTTTTTCATACTTTGTCTTATGTTGAGTAATTTAAAAAGGTGAACAAGAGTCCACTTGTGACACCTCAACACTGGTCATTAGGTGTTGGAAGTGGACACTGCCTTTACTACCGTTGTACTCTGTCCATTTCATCTTTCACACAACGTCAGGGTCGTCAGAATGGACCAAGTTGTCCACCGGAGATACGTTAACATTGGTTTGGGTGTTTGAAGTGGACAAAGTTCAAGACCTTTTAATTTTGCATCACATGATAATGATGATGATGACGATAATGATGATGATGACGACGATGATGATGATGGTGACAATGACGATGATGATGGTGATGGAGATGATGATGATGATGATGATGATGATGATGATGATGATGATGATGATGATGATGATGATGATGATGATGATGATGATGATGATGATGATGATGATGGATACTTTATTGAATCAGAGTGAAATTCAAGACTTAGCATAAACTAAACCAGAAAAACAAAACAGCTGATTGCAGTACCTGAGGTCAGGTGAGGGTGTTGTCGCTGTCTTCCAGCCCTACTTGTTACAACATCTGGACATTTTTGGATCAGCTGGGGTTGGACGGTTCCTGTCAACATGGCGCCAGGTAGTAAGACAAATAAAAGTTGTTTTTTAAGGACACTAATCTTAGGAAATGTGCTGCAGTTATTAAAAATGTGAGTAATTAAACCATTACTTTATAAACCTTCTCTTGACCCGGATATTCTAGCAAATCCTAAACCAATTCAAATTCTATTACTTCTATTAATCCAAATGTCTGGAAAGTGCTTGTGCTGTTCAGGGCCTGGTGGTGACTTTCAACCACCTCAACTGGTGTGTTTATATTCAGATAATGGATTAGTGTCCATACTGGTTCTGCCTGACCTCAGATAATGGATTAGTGCCCATACTGGTTCTGGATGGTTCCTTCATAGTGTCTGGAGATGTTGGAGCAGATGAGGTGGCCGAGAGGTTAAGGCGATGGACTGCTAATCCATTGTGCTCTGCATGCGTGGGTTCGAATCCCATCCTCGTCGTATTTATCTCATCTTTAAGAAGGATGTTTACAAATCAATCTGGGAAAAATGGGAAGTCTGTTGACGTTTGGGATGAAAGGACAAAGTAACCAGACTTTGTTACGTGTTCCTCTAGTTTCTTGAAATAAATGACGGATCTTCTGGTTCTGTCAAATAACTGCTGCTGTTTTCAGTACTGGGACAATCAGGAACGCTGTCCAGGAATTATATTTATTATCATTCCACGCTGTCCCTTTTTCATACTTTGTCTTATGTTGAGTAATTTAAAAAGGTGAACAAGAGTCCACTTGTGACACCTCAACACTGGTCATTAGGTGTTGGAAGTGGACACTGCCTTTACTACCGTTGTACTCTGTCCATTTCATCTTTCACACAACGTCAGGGTCGTCAGAATGGACCAAGTTGTCCACCGGAGATACGTTAACATTGGTTTGGGTGTTTGAAGTGGACAAAGTTCAAGACCTTTTCATTTTGCATCACATGATAATGATGATGATGATGATTATGACACTGGTGATGACGACGATGATGATGATGGTGACAATGACGATGATGATGGTGATGGTGATGGTGATGGTGATGGAGATGATGATGATGATGATGTTGATGATGATGATGATGATGATGATGATGATGATGATGATGGATACTTTATTGAATCAGAGTGAAATTTAAGACTTAGCTTAAACTAAACCAGACAAACAAAACAGCTGATTGCAGTACCTGAGGTCAGGTGAGGGTGTTGTCGCTGTCTTCCAGCCTTACTTGTTACAACATCTGGACATTTTTGGATCAGCTGGGGTTGGACGGTTCTTGTCAACATGGCGCCAGGTAGTAAGACAAATAAAAGTTGTTTTTTAAGGACACTAATCTTAGGAAATGTGCTGCAGTTATTAAAAATGAGAGTAATTAAACCATTACTTTAAAAACCTTCTCTTGACCCGGATATTCTAGCAAATCCTAAACCAATTCAAATTCTATTAATTCTATTACTTCTATTAATCCAAATGTCTGGAAAGTGCTTGTGCTGTTCAGGGCCTGGTGGTGACTTTCAACCACCTCAACTGGTGTGTTTATATTCAGATAATGGATTAGTGTCCATACTGGTTCTGCTGGACCTCAGATAATGGATTAGTGTCCATACTGGTTCTGCTGGACCTCAGATAATGGATTAGTGTCCATACTGGTTCTGCTGGACCTCAGATAATGGATTAGTGACCATACTGGTTCTGGATGGTTCCTTCATAGTGTCTGCAGTTGTTGGAGCAGACGAGGTGGCCGAGAGGTTAAGGCGATGGATTGCTAATCCATTGTGCTCTGCACGCGTGGGTTCGAATCCCATCCTCGTCGTATTTATCTCATCTTTAAGAAGGATGTTTACAAATCAATCTGGGACAAATGTGAAGTCTGTCGACGTTTGGGACGAAAGAACAAAGTAACCAGACTTTGTCACGTGTTCCTCTGGTTTCCTGAAATAAACGACGGATCTTCTGGTTCTGTCAAGTAACTGCTGGTGTTTTCAGTACTGGGACAATCAGGACCACTGTCCAGGAATTATATTTATTATCATTCCACGCTGTCCCTTTTTCATACTTTGTCTTATGTTGAGTAATTTAAAAAGGTGAACAAGAGTCCACTTGTGACACCTCAACACTGGTCATTAGGTGTTGGAAGTGGACACTGCCTTTACTACCGTTGTACTCTGTCCATTTCATCTTTCACACAACGTCAGGATCGTCAGAATGGACCAAGTTGTCCACCGGAGATACGTTAACATTGGTTTGGGTGTTTGAAGTGGACAAAGTTCAAGAACTTTTCATTTTGCATCACATGATAATGATGATGATGATGATGACACTGGTGATGACGACGATGATGGTGACAATGACGATGATGATGGTGATGGTGATGGAGATGATGATGATGATGATGATGATGGTGATGGATACTTTATTGAATCAGAGTGAAATTCAAGACTTAGCATAAACTAAACCAGACAAACAAAACAGCTGATTGCAGTACCTGAGGTCAGGTGAGGGTGTTGTCGCTGTCTTCCAGCCCTACTTGTTACAACATCTGGACATTTTTGGATCAGCTGGGGTTGGACGGTTCCTGTCAACATGGCGCCAGGTAGTAAGACAAATAAAAGTTGTTTTAAAAGGACACTAATCTTAGGAAATGTGCTGCAGTTATTAAAAATGTGAGTAATTAAACCATTACTTTAAAAACCTTCTCTTGACCCGGATATTCTAGCAAATCCTAAACCAATTCAAATTCTATTAATTCTATTACTTCTATTAATCCAAATGTCTGGAAAGTGCTTGTGCTGTTCAGGGCCTGGTGGTGACTTTCAACCTCCTCAACTGGTGTGTTTATATTCAGATAATGGATTAGTGTCCATACTGGTTCTGCTGGACCTCAGATAATGGTTTGGTGTCCATACTGGTTCTGCTGGACCTCAGATAATGGATTAGTGCCCATACTGGTTCTGGATGGTTCCTTCATAGTGTCTGGAGTTGTTGGAGCAGACGAGGTGGCCGAGAGGTTAAGGCGATGGACTGCTAATCCATTATGCTCTGCACGCGTGGGTTGGAATCCCATCCTCGTCGTATTTATCCCATCTTTAAGAAGGATGTTTACAAATCAATCTGGGACAAATGGGAAGTCTGTCGACGTTTGGGACGAAAGGACAAAGTAACCAGACTTTGTTACGTGTTCCTCTGGTTTCCTGAAATAAATCACGGATGTTGTGGTTCTGTCAAGTAACTGCTGGTGTTTTCAGTACTGGAACAATCAGGAACACTGTCCAGGAATTATATTTATTATCATTCCACGCTGTCCCTTTTTCATACTTTGTCTTATGTTGAGTAATTTAAAAAGGTGAACAAGAGTCCACTTGTGACACCTCAACACTGGTCATTAGGTGTTGGAAGTGGACACTGCCTTTACTACCGTTGTACTCTGTCCATTTCATCTTTCACACAACGTCAGGGTCGTCAGAATGGACCAAGTTGTCCACCGGAGATACGTTAACATTGTTTTGGGTGTTTGAAGTGGACAAAGTTCAAGACCTTTTTATTTTGCATCACATGATAATGATGATGATGACGATGATGATGATGATGACGACGATGATGATGATGGTGACAATGACGATGATGATGGTGATGGTGATGGTGATGGTGATGGTGATGGTGATGGAGATGATGATGATGATGATGATGATGATGATGATGATGATGATGATGATGATGATGATGATGATGATGATGATGACTAAGATGATGATGATGGATACTTTATTGAATCAGAGTGAAATTCAAGACTTAGCATAAACTAAACCAGACAAACAAAACAGCTGATTGCAGTACCTGAGGTCAGGTGAGGGTTTTGTCGCTGTCTTCCAGCCCTACTTGTTACAACATCTGGACATTTTTGGATCAGCTGGGGTTGGACGGTTTCTGTCAACATGGCGCCAGGTAGTAAGACAAATAAAAGTTGTTTTAAAAGGACACTAATCTTAGGAAATGTGCTGCAGTTATTAAAAATGTGAGTAATTAAACCATTACTTTAAAAACCATCTCTTGACCCGGATATTCTAGCAAATCCTAAACCAATTCAAATTCTATTAATTCTATTACTTCTATTAATCCAAATGTCTGGAAAGTGCTTGTGCTGTTCAGGGCCTGGTGGTGACTTTCAACCACCTCAACTGGTGTGTTTATATTCAGATAATGGATTAGTGTCCATACTGGTTCTGCTGGACCTCAGATAATGGATTAGTGTCCATACTGGTTCTGCTGGACCTCAGATAATGGATTAGTGACCATGCAGGTTCTGGATGGTTGCCTCTTAGTGTCTAGAGTTATTGAAGCCGACGAGGTGGCCGAGAGGTTAAGGCGATGGACTGCTAATCCATTGTGCTCTGCACGCGTGGGTTTGAATCCCATCCTCGTTGTATTTATCGTATCTTTATGAAGGATGTTTACAAATCAATCTGGGACAAATGGGAAGTCTGTTGACGTTTGGGCCGAAAGGACAAAGTAACCAGACTTTGTTACGTGTTCCTCTAGTTTCTTGAAATTAATGACAGATCTTCTCGTTCTGTCAAGTAACTGCTGGTGTTTTCAGTACTGGGACAATCAGGAACACTGTCCAGGAATTATATTTATTATCATTCCACGCTGTCCCTTTTTCATACTTTGTCTTATGTTGACTAAGTTAAAAAGGTGAACAAGAGTCCACTTGTGACACCTCAACACTGGTCATTAGGTGTTGGAAGTGGACACTGCCTTTACTACCGTTGTACTCTGTCCATTTCATCTTTCACACAACGTCAGGGTCGTCAGAATGGACCATGTTGTCCACCGGAGATACGTTAACATTGGTTTGGGTGTTTAAAGTGGACAAAGTTCAAGACCTTTTCATTTTGCATCACATGATAATGATGATGATGACGATGATGATGATGATGACGACGATGATGATGATGGTGACAATGACGATGATGATGGTGATGGAGATGATGATGATAATGATGATGATGATGATGATGATGATGATGATGATGATGATGATGATGATGATGATGATGATGACTAAGATGATGATGATGGATACTTTATTGAATCAGAGTGAAATTCAAGACTTAGCATAAACTAAACCAGACAAACAAAACAGCTGATTGCAGTACCTGAGGTCAGGTGAGGGTTTTGTCGCTGTCTTCCAGCCCTACTTGTTACAACATCTGGACATTTTTGGATCAGCTGGGGTTGGACGGTTTCTGTCAACATGGCGCCAGGTAGTAGGACAAATAAAAGTTGTTTTAAAAGGACACTAATCTTAGGAAATGTGCTGCAGTTATTAAAAATGTGAGTAATTAAACCATTACTTTAAAAACCATCTCTTGACCCGGATATTCTAGCAAATCCTAAACCAATTCAAATTCTATTAATTCTATTACTTCTATTAATCCAAATGTCTGGAAAGTGCTTGTGCTGTTCAGGGCCTGGTGGTGACTTTCAACCACCTCAACTGGTGTGTTTATATTCAGATAATGGATTAGTGTCCATACTGGTTCTGCTGGACCTCAGATAATGGATTAGTGACCATGCAGGTTCTGGATGGTTGCCTCTTAGTGTCTAGAGTTATTGAAGCCGACGAGGTGGCCGAGAGGTTAAGGCGATGGACTGCTAATCCATTGTGCTCTGCACGCGTGGGTTTGAATCCCATCCTCGTTGTATTTATCGTATCTTTATGAAGGATGTTTACAAATCAATCTGGGACAAATGGGAAGTCTGTTGACGTTTGGGCCGAAAGGACAAAGTAACCAGACTTTGTTACGTGTTCCTCTAGTTTCTTGAAATTAATGACAGATCTTCTCGTTCTGTCAAGTAACTGCTGGTGTTTTCAGTACTGGGACAATCAGGAACACTGTCCAGGAATTATATTTATTATCATTCCACGCTGTCCCTTTTTCATACTTTGTCTTATGTTGACTAAGTTAAAAAGGTGAACAAGAGTCCACTTGTGACACCTCAACACTGGTCATTAGGTGTTGGAAGTGGACACTGCCTTTACTACCGTTGTACTCTGTCCATTTCATCTTTCACACAACGTCAGGGTCGTCAGAATGGACCATGTTGTCCACCGGAGATACGTTAACATTGGTTTGGGTGTTTAAAGTGGACAAAGTTCAAGACCTTTTTTATTTTGCATCACATGATAATGATGATGATGACGATGATGATGATGATGACGACGATGATGATGATGGTGACAATGACGATGATGATGGTGATGGAGATGATGATGATAATGATGATGATGATGATGATGATGATGATGATGATGATGATGATGATGATGATGATGATGATGATGATGATGATGATGATGATGATGATGATGATGATGATGGATACTTTATTGAATCAGAGTGAAATTCAAGACTTAGCATAAACTAAACCAGACAAACAAAACAGCTGATTGCAGTACCTGAGGTCAGGTGAGGGTGTTGTCGCTGTCTTCCAGCCCTGCTTGTTACAACATCTGGACATTTTTGGATCAGCTGGGGTTGGACGGTTCCTGTCAACATGGCGCCAGGTAGTAAGACAAATAAAAGTTGTTTTAAAAGGACACTAATCTTAGGAAATGTGCTGCAGTTATTAAAAGTGTGAGTAATTAAACCATTACTTTATAAACCTTCTCTTGACCCGGATATACTAGCAAATCCTAAACCAATTCAAATTCTATTAATTCTATTACTTGTATTAATCCAAATGTCTGGAAAGTGCTTGTGCTGTTCAGGGCCTGGTGGTGACTTTCAACCACCTCAACTGGTGTGTTTATATTCAGATAATGGATTAGTGTCCATACTGGTTCTGCTGGACCTCAGATAATGGATTAGTGTCCATACTGGTTCTGCTGGACCTCAGATAATGGATTAGTGCCCATACTGGTTCTGGATGGTTCCTTCATTGTGTCTGGAGTTGTTGGAGCAGACGAGGTGGCCGAGAAGTTAAGGCGATGGACTGCTAATCCATTGTGCTCTGCACGCGTGGGTTCGAATCCCATACTCGTCGTATTTATCTCATCTTTAAGAAGGATGTTTACAAATCAATCTGGGACAAATGGGAAGTCTGTTGACGTTTGGGACGAAAGGACAAAGTAACCAGACTTTGTTACGAGTTCCTCTGGATTCCTGAAATAAATCACGGATGTTGTGGTTCTGTCAAGTAACTGCTGGTGTTTTCAGTACTGGGACAATCAGGAACACTGTCCAGGAATTATATTTATTATCATTCCACGCTGTCCCTTTTTCATACTTTGTCTTATGTTGAGTAATTTAAAAAGGTGAACAAGAGTCCACTTGTGACACCTCAACACTGGTCATTAGGTGTTGGAAGTGGACACTGCCTTTACTACCGTTGTACTCTGTCCATTTCATCTTTCACACAACGTCAGGGTCGTCAGAATGGACCAAGTTGTCCACCGGAGATACGTTAACATTGGTTTGGGTGTTTGAAGTGGACAAAGTTCAAGACCTTTTAATTTTGCATCACATGATAATGATGATGATGACGATAATGATGATGATGACGACGATGATGATGATGGTGACAATGACGATGATGATGGTGATGGAGATGATGATGATGATGATGATGATGATGATGATGATGATGATGATGATGATGATGATGATGATGATGATGATGATGATGATGATGATGATGATGATGGATACTTTATTGAATCAGAGTGAAATTCAAGACTTAGCATAAACTAAACCAGAAAAACAAAACAGCTGATTGCAGTACCTGAGGTCAGGTGAGGGTGTTGTCGCTGTCTTCCAGCCCTACTTGTTACAACATCTGGACATTTTTGGATCAGCTGGGGTTGGACGGTTCCTTTCAACATGGCGCCAGGTAGTAAGACAAATAAAAGTTGTTTTAAAAGGACACTAATCTTAGGAAATGTGCTGCAGTTATTAAAAATGTGAGTAATTAAACCATTACTTTATAAACCTTCTCTTGACCCGGATATTCTAGCAAATCCTAAACCAATTCAAATTCTATTACTTCTATTAATCCAAATGTCTGGAAAGTGCTTGTGCTGTTCAGGGCCTGGTGGTGACTTTCAACCACCTCAACTGGTGTGTTTATATTCAGATAATGGATTAGTGTCCATACTGGTTCTGCCTGACCTCAGATAATGGATTAGTGCCCATACTGGTTCTGGATGGTTCCTTCATAGTGTCTGGAGATGTTGGAGCAGATGAGGTGGCCGAGAGGTTAAGGCGATGGACTGCTAATCCATTGTGCTCTGCATGCGTGGGTTCGAATCCCATCCTCGTCGTATTTATCTCATCTTTAAGAAGGATGTTTACAAATCAATCTGGGAAAAATGGGAAGTCTGTTGACGTTTGGGATGAAAGGACAAAGTAACCAGACTTTGTTACGTGTTCCTCTAGTTTCTTGAAATAAATGACGGATCTTCTGGTTCTGTCAAATAACTGCTGCTGTTTTCAGTACTGGGACAATCAGGAACGCTGTCCAGGAATTATATTTATTATCATTCCACGCTGTCCCTTTTTCATACTTTGTCTTATGTTGAGTAATTTAAAAAGGTGAACAAGAGTCCACTTGTGACACCTCAACACTGGTCATTAGGTGTTGGAAGTGGACACTGCCTTTACTACCGTTGTACTCTGTCCATTTCATCTTTCACACAACGTCAGGGTCGTCAGAATGGACCAAGTTGTCCACCGGAGATACGTTAACATTGGTTTGGGTGTTTGAAGTGGACAAAGTTCAAGACCTTTTCATTTTGCATCACATGATAATGATGATGATGATGATTATGACACTGGTGATGACGACGATGATGATGATGGTGACAATGACGATGATGATGGTGATGGTGATGGTGATGGTGATGGTGATGGAGATGATGATGATGATGATGTTGATGTTGATGATGATGATGATGATGATGATGATGATGATGATGGATACTTTATTGAATCAGAGTGAAATTTAAGACTTAGCTTAAACTAAACCAGACAAACAAAACAGCTGATTGCAGTACCTGAGGTCAGGTGAGGGTGTTGTCGCTGTCTTCCAGCCTTACTTGTTACAACATCTGGACATTTTTGGATCAGCTGGGGTTGGACGGTTCTTGTCAACATGGCGCCAGGTAGTAAGACAAATAAAAGTTGTTTTTTAAGGACACTAATCTTAGGAAATGTGCTGCAGTTATTAAAAATGAGAGTAATTAAACCATTACTTTAAAAACCTTCTCTTGACCCGGATATTCTAGCAAATCCTAAACCAATTCAAATTCTATTAATTCTATTACTTGTATTAATCCAAATGTCTGGAAAGTGCTTGTGCTGTTCAGGGCCTGGTGGTGACTTTCAACCACCTCAACTGGTGTGTTTATATTCAGATAATGGATTAGTGTCCATACTGGTTCTGCTGGACCTCAGATAATGGATTAGTGTCCATACTGGTTCTGCTGGACCTCAGATAATGGATTAGTGTCCATACTGGTTCTGCTGGACCTCAGATAATGGATTAGTGACCATACTGGTTCTGGATGGTTCCTTCATAGTGTCTGCAGTTGTTGGAGCAGACGAGGTGGCCGAGAGGTTAAGGCGATGGATTGCTAATCCATTGTGCTCTGCACGCGTGGGTTCGAATCCCATCCTCGTCGTATTTATCTCATCTTTATGAAGGATGTTTACAAATCAATCTGGGACAAATGTGAAGTCTGTCGACGTTTGGGACGAATGAACAAAGTAACCAGACTTTGTCACGTGTTCCTCTGGTTTCCTGAAATAAACGACGGATCTTCTGGTTCTGTCAAGTAACTGCTGGTGTTTTCAGTACTGGGACAATCAGGACCACTGTCCAGGAATTATATTTATTATCATTCCACGCTGTCCCTTTTTTATACTTTGTCTTATGTTGAGTAATTTAAAAAGGTGAACAAGAGTCCACTTGTGACACCTCAACACTGGTCATTAGGTGTTGGAAGTGGACACTGCCTTTACTACCGTTGTACTCTGTCCATTTCATCTTTCACACAACGTCAGGGTCGTCAGAATGGACCAAGTTGTCCACCGGAGATACGTTAACATTGGTTTGGGTGTTTGAAGTGGACAAAGTTCAAGAACTTTTCATTTTGCATCACATGATAATGATGATGATGATGATGACACTGGTGATGACGACGATGATGGTGACAATGACGATGATGATGGTGATGGTGATGGAGATGATGATGATGATGATGATGATGATGGTGATGGATACTTTATTGAATCAGAGTGAAATTCAAGACTTAGCATAAACTAAACCAGACAAACAAAACAGCTGATTGCAGTACCTGAGGTCAGGTGAGGTTGTTGTCGCTGTCTTCCAGCCCTACTTGTTACAACATCTGGACATTTTTGGATCAGCTGGGGTTGGACGGTTCCTGTCAACATGGCGCCAGGTAGTAAGACAAATAAAAGTTGTTTTAAAAGGACACTAATCTTAGGAAATGTGCTGCAGTTATTAAAAGTGTGAGTAATTAAACCATTACTTTAAAAACCTTCTCTTGACCCGGATATTCTAGCAAATCCTAAACCAATTCAAATTCTATTAATTCTATTACTTCTATTAATCCAAATGTCTGGAAAGTGCTTGTGCTGTTCAGGGCCTGGTGGTGACTTTCAACCACCTCAACTGGTGTGTTTATATTCAGATAATGGATTAGTGTCCATACTGGTTCTGCCGGACCTCAGATAATGGAGTAGTGTCCATACTGGTTCTGCTGGACCTCAGATAATGGATTAGTGCCCATACTGGTTCTGGATGGTTCCTTCATAGTGTCTGGAGTTGTTGGAGCAGACGAGGTGGCCGAGAGTTTAAGGCGATGGACTGCTAATCCATTGTGCTCTGCACGCGTGCGTTCAAATCCCATCCTCGTCGTATTTATCTCATCTTTAAGAAGGATGTTTACAAATCAATCTGGGACAAATTGGAAGTCTGTTGAAGTTTGACAATGATTTAATTTAATTTAATTTAATTTAATTTAATTTAATTTAATTTAATTTAATTTAATTTAATTTAATTTAATTTAATTTAATTTAATTTAATTTAATTTAATTTAATTTAATTTAATTTAATTAATTTTAGACAGCATCTATTACAACACTAGTTGTCTCTAGGAACTTTCCAGAGACCCAGAACATGACCCAAGGACATGCAAAGAAGAGGAAAAGAAGGGCCAGACAAGCACAATAAACTACAAGAACAATGGACCACAATTAAGTTTATGGGATACTGTTAATAAATGAGGGTTGAGGTGAAGAAGAGACAGAGAAGGCAAAAAGAAACAGAGGAGGTGAAAGGCACCACTCAGTGGATCATGTTGGTGCCCCCCTGCAGCAGAGGCCTATAGCAGCATATCTACACCGAAGCTGTTTAAGATGAGCTGCTCTAATCTGGTCCTGTAGCTGCAGCTTTGACTACTGGGCCTGACACATTAAGGTACTAAATATACACTAACTAAGTGATCCGTAATCACAAAGATTAGGAGCATCCTCTCCCAGAGTGATGTTGAAAAACTAATTCACGTGTTCGTGTCTTCTAGACTAGATTACTGTAACGTGTTGTTGGCTGGATGTCCAAGTAATTCTCTGAACAGCCTCCAGCTGATCCAAAATGCAGCAGCGGGAATGCTGACAGGAACCAACAAGAGAGACCACGTCTCTCCAGTGTTCATTTACAGCAACATCCATCCATCCATTATCTGTACCCGCTTCATCCGTTTCCGGGTCACGGGGGTCTGTCGGAGCCTATCCCGACGCATATCAGGCGAAAGGCAGGGGTACACCCTGGACAGGTCGCCAGTCTATCCAGGGCCACATGGAAGACAAACAACCAATCACGCTCACATTCACACCTAGGGAGAATTTAGGAAGATCAATTAACCTACTCTGCATGTTTTTGGACTGTGGGAGGAAGCCGGAGTACCCGGAGGAAACCCACGCAAGCACGGGGAGAACATGCAAACTCCACACGGGAATTGAACCGGGAACCTTCTTGCTGTGAGGCAACAGTGCTAACCACTAAGCCACCGTGCTGCCCATTTACAGCAACATATTATTATTAATGAGGTGTAAGTGTTGTTGTCCATGTCGTAACGTAATCCTGCTGAATATGTAATCATAACTAGTTCTGAATATGGGTTCAGTTTGAAGGGGGTTTGAGAAGGAGTTTGTTGCTTAAATGGAGGGGAAAGCGAACGTCGGAGAGAGGAGGGTTTACTAAAACAAAGGCAGCGCGTACCTTTCAGAGCAAACTTGCAGTGAGAGTAGTAAAAACGTAATAGTAAGGTTATAATTGTACATGCAAGTCGAACATAGATTTCATTTTCGAGCAGCAGTTTTGTTTTGGGTTGATTTGTTTTTCCAAATCCTTTGCTGGCCTGTGTCAGGGGGGAATTTACCAGAGACCTGGTTTGGCCATGTACCCCAACATTATCTGCATCACCATGCATGTGTAATCACTGTGTAATAAACGCAGCTTGTGCATTACTATATAATCATTTGAGCCCAGTGATGAGCACAGTCGTCTCTTTGTTAATCAGGATGAATCACGACCCGAGAACAGCGGCTGCAGTTTTCTCGTGGAAGCAGAACCAAACTTATCTGTGGAGATGCACGGGAACGGCCCTGAGTCTGTCACTGCCCCCCAAACGGAGATCAGTAAGACGAGGGAGCCGGAACATCCGGTCTCAATCATATGTAGTACTGGTGTGTGTGTGAGCGTGAGTGTGAGTGTGAGTGTGAATTTGTGTGTGTGAGTGTGATTGTGTGAGTGTGTGTGTGTGTTAGAGTGTGTGTGTGTGTGAGTGTGTGTGAGTGTGTGTGTGTGTGAGTGTGTGTGTGTGTAAGAGTATGTGTGTGTTAGAGGTAAGATCGGGCCTAAAAAATCCAGCCCGACCCGACCCAGGGCCGCGGGTATTAAAGCCCGACCAATTAACTTGATTTGCAACAAAGTAACTGAGTTACCGTTTGAATGAAGTAACTAGTAAGCAGTTTCTTGTTTGAGTAAGTGGCACAACACCGCTTGAATCCCACTACAAGATTCCAAGCGGGAAAGGTTTAATGGAAAGGGACGTGGCCGCCCTGTAGGAGTGCAGACCAGAAGTCAGGAGAGCTCTGGATGGCGCAGACTGAGCTGTACCTGCGGCAGACACGTGGACACAAGCGCCACAGACACCCATTTGACCATTTTCTTGTTGTATTATGGATGAGAACTTGACCTAGAACTTAGAAACGCGTTTCAGGACAACACGGAACTGAAAAGGCTGACCTCTGAATGGGACATAACTGAACAGGTTTGGGCTGGAACTACAAATGATGCTGCCGGTACGGTTGCAGCTGTGCACAAAGCAGGCTGAACACGGCATCCGTGTTTTTCGCAGCCACAATTTGGTCGAGGAAGACTCCATTAAGGCTGTCTGGTGTTCCTGGCATCCACATCACGAGAGCAGCAGAGAAGCTCAAGGAGATTCAGAAAACAGTCAAATGTCCGGAACACAAACGGACACAGTCAGTTGAAGGCAGGAGGAATGCTGTGCTCTCGGAATCGGAATCGGAATCGGAATCAGAAAAGCTTTATGGCCAATGATGCTTCGCATACAGGAATTTGTTTCATTTTTATTAGCTTCCAGTATCCAGAGGTGTCAAAAAAAAAAATACACCAAGAACATAAATAGAATGTAAATAGACCAAAATAAATAAATGTAATAAATCGAATAACAACGTGGTATGTACGGTTGTGCTATATGTGATAGGAATTCCACAAGTGTTTTATTGCACGGTCGGAGGAACATTTTAACTGTTCATGAGGTGGATTGCCTGGGGGATAAAAAAAACTGTTCAAGCGTGTGTTAGTCCTGATGCTTTGGGCTCTGTGGCGCCGCCAGATGGTAGGAGTTCAAAGAGGGGATGACTTGGATGCGAGGGTTCCAGAGTGATTTTCTGCGCTCTTTTTCTCACTCTGGATATGTATTTCCAGGTTCATCTCCGGGTTCAAGAGGCTGCTTGAGCAGAAGTTCCCGCACTGTCACCGCACTGCTTTGTGTTCTTGGCAAAAGTGGACTGCGCTAAGGTGAGATTGGTCCATTGGCCCTTTGACGGGCACACCATGCAGCCAATCGGATGCGAGGACAGGCCAAAAGACTGTAAAAACAGTGGACGAAGCATTAGTCACGTGAGCCGCTGGTTTCTGAATATTTTGAAGATTTTGGACCTCTTTGTCTTCGTACTGCCAGCGGCCAGGAAGGGCCTGGTAACCCGCCCGCCGTGTGTCAGTCAAAGTTACCCGTGGCTACCGGCTCCTTTGGCTGATCCGCGCCAGAGCAGCGCGGCGGCAGTCGACGAACACGGCAGCAAAATCCCCTTTCAGATGCTGTTTCAGCGGCGAATTACGAAAGACTGCTGTGCCGAGCTCACGCTGGGCTGCCGAGTGCTTGGCTACGGTTTGTAGCATGATGACATCTGACGGAGGAGCGGTAATAGCTGGCCGCTGGCTTAGACGGCTGCAGATGAAAAGACTAGGCTTAATGTCGCAAATACATCTGTTTCGTAATGTGAATTCACCTGACGTGGTACAGAAACCCTAACCCAAAAACATGACTTCCCCAAAAGTTGTCATCAACGTCAAATCTAGCAGTTTAGACCAAAAGAGATTTTTGAACAAGGATGTAATTAGGTTTGTTTCCGTCGTGAAGTCGGACACTTTACTGCGGGAGTCGATGGAGGTCGACGGGCTGTTGGAGTCTGCGCCCAGTGGTCAGTCGAGGAACTGCAACGCTGCTTATTCCTGCGTTGGCTTCCACCCAGAAGCTGACACGTTGGTGCTTAATGAAAACCACAGCTTTACTGTGGCCACTAGTATTAATATTATTATTATTATTATTATTACTACTACTACTATTGTGGCTACTAGTGGTAAATATGCAAAAATCTCTGATAATGAGGCTTTGTGCTCCAGCCTGAAGATTGTTCTTATTCTGTCTTTAAACATTCACAACTGCGTTACCGGACGTGTTTAAGATAACATAAAAAGAGATCTTATTTGGCCCTCTGAGGCTATTAATCACGTGAACCTAGGATGTGTGATCTGTGCTGGACAGTTTGGTGTATTGCACAGGGTACATAAGTCCTGTTTTTCCTGTCCTTTATACATGGAGCGTATTGATGAATGACGAGTTACTTTTAAGTGTCCGAGCGTTTATTTCTGTCTATTGGATAGGAGAACTTCTTGCATATGTTGTGCGTGAGGGGGGAGCCTTTTCTCAGCGTGTCCTCTCTGAGGTGAACCCTGAAGGAAACAAGGCGAGTGTTTCATTAGAAACTGATGTCAGTGGGCGCACGTTGTTAAACCGCGTTCACCATTTCCTATAGTGTTCCCACAGAGAGATGAAACTGTCCCGAGTGTGTTTCCGCAAACCCCCAGGAGGACTCCCTGGACGGTCAAGCCGTTTCAGGTGAACTAGATATACCGGGACGGCCCGTGACGTGCCAGTTGGCAGAGATGCTGCAGAGCTGGAATTACACGAAATTCCATCTTCGTGAAATCAAAACAACATGAAAAGAAACCAATCTCTAATTTCTTCAGTTTAAATAAGTGTCACTCTTGCTAACGGGTAACTAGAAAGTCTTAGTGTAAATCATTTCTTTAATGTATGTATGTGGAAAAACAAGGGAGGCTTGTTCAGGATGTGGATTTCGAAATGGGTCTGCTTTCGTGAGAAACTATCAGATGGACTTCGTAACATGATCGGTGAGCACTTTTAACTCGTAATAATGTAGTGAGTGCACAGAGCGGAGCGTGAGCTGCGTGAAGGCGCGCTGGGACGCGGTCCCGCAGCGCTGTCTCCGCGGCCGAGTCAGCTGCACCTGTGCTTCACCGCGTCCGTGGCGTGGTTGTTTTCCTCTGCGGTGAGTGGGTTTGGGTAAAAACGCGTGCTTGAGGTAATGTAGTGCATGATTAATAGTTTGTTTTGTTTCAGGCATTTACACATGTTGGAATCCCTTCAGGGGCTGGTGAGATGAAGACTCCGCGTTTCTGTCCTGACACCGCCACCAGTGAAGACACGCAGCTCCACTGTGGCGCTGCTGCAGCTTCGTCCGTTTCAGCCAACGTCCCCTAAAACCCACGGGAAGTGTGTCCCGTTAACGACGTCTCGTTGTAGACAGTGTTTGGGTCCGACTGGCGTGCAAACTGCATTTAGGGAAGACGGAAGTCGTTTCCAGTGGATCGTCTGGGACGTGAACATCCGGCCGAGCAGCGCCGGCGTCCGTGTGTTTACTTCCACACAAAACCTCCCGGTTACAACCCTGCAAATCCCCCCACCTACCCAGTTTCACTGTGAATCTGTCCACGGGGGTCTCCGCTAACGAGTGCACCGCCGACTGAGTCCACACGTGCAGCTTTGACATATTTTAGGACACGAAATGTGGAGAAAACTGTCAGCGAACGGCTCGGAGTCGCCGAGTATGCGAGAGGTTTGAAACCTCCTGCAACTAAAAGAAAAAGTCCAGGAAGCCCAGAAGGAGCTCAGTCTGGAGTAAAGAATGTTTACTTTATGTCCCGGCACCGCTGGCGGTGGCAAATGGTTGTTTTGTGGTGATTTAGGGGTGAAAACGCGGCGGAGAAAACACAAGTGTGGCCACATTTGAGGGGCAGCGGCACAGCCGTGAGCGTTGTCTCTCCGCGGTTCTCATGTGTGTTATAAGTCCCGCCTCCGTGCGCGTTCACGTTCACTCGAACAAACCAGCAGACGGACGAGCAGAGACATGGCAGAGGAAGCTCCGGCAGCAGCACCGGCCAAGGCGCCCGCGAAGTCCCCGAGGAAGAAGTCCGCTCCCCGGGCCAAGAAGGATGGCCCCAGCCTCACCAAGCTCATCGTGGCCGCGGTGGCCGAGTCCAAGGAGCGCAAGGGGATGTCTGTGGCGGCGCTGAAGAAGGTGCTGGCCGCGAAAGGCGTCGACGTGACCAAGGCTAACAAGCGCATCAACACCGCCGTCACCAAGCTGGTGACCAACGGGACCCTGAGCCAGACGAAGGGCACCGGCGCCTCCGGCTCGTTTAAGCTCGCCAAGAAGGAGCCCAAGGCCCCCAAGCCGGTCAAGAAGGTGGTCAAGAAGAAGGCTCCCGCCAAAGCCAAGAAGCCCGCTGCCGCTAAGAAGACCGCCGCCAAGAAGCCGGCAGCGAAGAAGCCTGCCGCCAAGAAGCCCGCGGCGGCCAAGAAGTCCCCGAAGAAGGCGCCGGCCAAGAAAGCGCCCAAGAAGGCGGCGACGGCGGCCAAGAGCCCCAAGAAGCCCGCGGCCAAGAAGCCCAAGACCGCCAAGAAGCCCGCAGTCAAGAAAACGGCCGCCAAGAAGCCCGCAGCCAGGAAGGCCAAGAAGTGAACGGCCGTTTACGTCAGCGCACAAACCAAAACAACGGCTCTTCTAAGAGCCACCACCTCCTCCACCTGAGAGCTCCTCCGTCTCACACCACCCATGAAACCACCTACACACCTGATCGCGATCACTCGCTCTCTACTGATCAATTACTTGCTCGCACTTTACCATACCCTCATAATTTACGTTATATAACTCTGCCTTTTCGGTATACTCTATGCACATGTAGATTTACAACACACACACACACACACAAGTATTTTTCCTTACTTTATCAGCCAGAGAAAGTTGAGTAGGGAGGGCAACACAACTTCCTCAATTACATAAAGTCAGGTGATCGTGATTAATGATCCAAGAGCTCTTATAACAGCGACACACAAGCCGAGCTTGTTCTGTGATGTTTCTATTTTTTCATCTTCAGCCAAATGTGTCCTCTGTGTGTTCAGGAGCATCTCTGCTTCTTTGTCTGACCGGACTTGGACCGACCACCTCTTTTGGCTCATGTCATGAGAATGGTTACCAGTGATGTTTTTGAAACTGCTGAAAAATGAAAACGTTTACCAACAATTAATTACTGAGCTAGTAGTATGGGGAAAAAAAACTATGTTAAAGGATTTCCAAATAATATCCCTTATGATGGGATCTCTCCATGCAGGGAATCCCTGGAGCCACCACCGTAACAAACGTCACCTGACCTGTCTGCACTCTTGAACACTGGAGGGGAGCAGCTCCAAGGTACAAACAGGACCTATGTCAATCTTTTCAGTGCTATAAATGACCTTTTTATCATGCTGCTACACGCCAAAGGTGCTCGTGTTAAGTACAATCTTCTGACAACTTTGTGATACAGAACAGCTTTCACTTCAGCTGGGATTACATTTATTTCATGAACAGCGAAGACCTCAAACATTCATTTATAACGCTACATAACGTCTAACAAGTTATGTATTAAGTCATTAGTTCATCCAAAACCTCCTGAAAATGTCCTTTTCACACCACTGAGTCCGTGAGAGACACTTGTTTCTTCACCACATAAGCAGCATTACGTTATTTATTTATCTGTTACCTGGACATATGTAGTTCTTCAAATATGTCAGACAAATATTACAATGTGTTAAATAAAACATTGACATTTTCTAGCTGCTCTTTCTAACCTCCACTCGCCATCGTCATCCTTAGTTAAACGCTCCTCCTCCAACCACGTCCAGCCAATCACAGCCGAGGAGCCGGGCGCTCAGATTTGCATGCAGCCTGTACAAGAACGGTGTCTGTGGGTTAAATGTACCAGCTAGAAAAGGGTAGGTCAAAAAGGTAAAAAAAAATACAAACTAAAGGACATTAAACCAACAAAAATATTGTAAATCTACATGCGGTTATACCGAAAAGTCAGAGTTATATAACGTAAATTATGAGGGTATGGCAAAGTGCGAGCAAGTAATTGATCAGTAGAGAGCGAGTGATCGCGATCAGGTGTGTAGGTGGTTTCATGGGTGGTGTGAGACGGATGAGCTCTCAGGTGGAGGAGGTGGTGGCTCTTAGAAGAGCCGTTGTTTTGGTTTGTGCGCTGACGTAAACGGCCGTTCACTTCTTGGCCTTCCTGGCTGCGGGCTTCTTGGCGGCCGTTTTCTTGACTGCGGGCTTCTTGGCGGTCTTGGGCTTCTTGGCCGCGGGCTTCTTGGGGCTCTTGGCCGCCGTCGCCGCCTTCTTGGGCGCTTTCTTGGCCGGCGCCTTCTTCGGGGACTTCTTGGCCGCCGCGGGCTTCTTGGCGGCAGGCTTCTTCGCTGCCGGCTTCTTGGCGGCGGTCTTCTTAGCGGCAGCGGGCTTCTTGGCTTTGGCGGGAGCCTTCTTCTTGACCACCTTCTTGACCGGCTTGGGGGCCTTGGGCTCCTTCTTGGCGAGCTTAAACGAGCCGGAGGCGCCGGTGCCCTTCGTCTGGCTCAGGGTCCCGTTGGTCACCAGCTTGGTGACGGCGGTGTTGATGCGCTTGTTAGCCTTGGTCACGTCGACGCCTTTCGCGGCCAGCACCTTCTTCAACGCCGCCACAGACATCCCCTTGCGCTCCTTGGACTCGGCCACCGCGGCCACGATGAGCTTGGTGAGGCTGGGGCCATCCTTCTTGGCCCGGGGAGCGGACTTCTTCCTCGGGGACTTCGCGGGCGCCTTGGCCGGTGCTGCTGCCGGAGCTTCCTCTGCCATGTCTCTGCTCGTCCGTCTGCTGGTTTGTTCGAGTGAACGTGAACGCGCACGGCGACGGAGGCGGGACTTATAACACACATGAGAACCGCGGAGAGACAACGCTCACGGCTGTGCCGCTGCCCCTCAAATGTGGCCACACTTGTGTTTTCTCCGCCGCGTTTTCACCCCTAAATCACCACAAAACAACCATTTGCCACCGCCAGCGGTGCCGGGACATAAAGTAAACATTCTTTACTCCAGACTGAGCTCCTTCTGGGCTTCCTGGACTTTGTCTTTTAGTTGCAGGAGGTTTCAAACCTCTCGCATACTCGGCGACTCCGAGCCGTTCGCTGACAGTTTTCTCCACATTTCGTGTCCTAAAATATGTCAAAGCTGCACGTGTGGACTCAGTCGGCGGTGCACTCGTTAGCGGAGACCCCCGTGGACAGATTCACAGTGAAACTGGGTAGGTGGGGGGATTTGCAGGGTTGTAACCGGGAGGTTTTGTGTGGAAGTAAACACACGGACGCCGGCGCTGCTCGGCCGGATGTTCACGTCCCAGACGATCCACTGGAAACGACTTCCGTCTTCCCTAAATGCAGTTTGCACGCCAGTCGGACCCAAAACACTGTCTACAACGAGACGTCGTTAACGGGACACACTTCCCGTGGGTTTTAGGGGACGTTGGCTGAAACGGACGAAGCTGCAGCAGCGCCACAGTGGAGCTGCGTGTCTTCACTGGTGGCGGTGTCAGGACAGAAACGCGGAGTCTTCATCTCACCAGCCCCTGAAGGGATTCCAACATGTGTAAATGCCTGAAACAAAACAAACTATTAATCATGCACTACATTACCTCAAGCACGCGTTTTTACCCAAACCCACTCACCGCAGAGGAAAACAACCACGCCACGGACGCGGTGAAGCACAGGTGCAGCTGACTCGGCCGCGGAGACAGCGCTGCGGGACCGCGTCCCAGCGCGCCTTCACGCAGCTCACGCTCCGCTCTGTGCACTCACTACATTATTACGAGTTAAAAGTGCTCACCGATCATGTTACGAAGTCCATCTGATAGTTTCTCACGAAAGCAGACCCATTTCGAAATCCACATCCTGAACAAGCCTCCCTTGTTTTTCCACATACATACATTAAAGAAATGATTTACACTAAGACTTTCTAGTTACCCGTTAGCAAGAGTGACACTTATTTAAACTGAAGAAATTAGAGATTGGTTTCTTTTCATGTTGTTTTGATTTCACGAAGATGGAATTTCGTGTAATTCCAGCTCTGCAGCATCTCTGCCAACTGGCACGTCACGGGCCGTCCCGGTATATCTAGTTCACCTGAAACGGCTTGACCGTCCAGGGAGTCCTCCTGGGGGTTTGCGGAAACACACTCGGGACAGTTTCATCTCTCTGTGGGAACACTATAGGAAATGGTGAACGCGGTTTAACAACGTGCGCCCACTGACATCAGTTTCTAATGAAACACTCGCCTTGTTTCCTTCAGGGTTCACCTCAGAGAGGACACGCTGAGAAAAGGCTCCCCCCTCACGCACAACATATGCAAGAAGTTCTCCTATCCAATAGACAGAAATAAACGCTCGGACACTTAAAAGTAACTCGTCATTCATCAATACGCTCCATGTATAAAGGACAGGAAAAACAGGACTTATGTACCCTGTGCAATACACCAAACTGTCCAGCACAGATCACACATCCTAGGTTCACGTGATTAATAGCCTCAGAGGGCCAAATAAGATCTCTTTTTATGTTATCTTAAACACGTCCGGTAACGCAGTTGTGAATGTTTAAAGACAGAATAAGAACAATCTTCAGGCTGGAGCACAAAGCCTCATTATCAGAGATTTTTGCATATTTACCACTAGTAGCCACAATAGTAGTAGTAGTAATAATAATAATAATAATAATAATAATAATATTAATACTAGTGGCCACAGTAAAGCTGTGGTTTTCATTAAGCACCAACGTGTCAGCTTCTGGGTGGAAGCCAACGCAGGAATAAGCAGCGTTGCAGTTCCTCGACTGACCACTGGGCGCAGACTCCAACAGCCCGTCGACCTCCATCGACTCCCGCAGTAAAGTGTCCGACTTCACGACGGAAACAAACCTAATTACATCCTTGTTCAAAAATCTCTTTTGGTCTAAACTGCTAGATTTGACGTTGATGACAACTTTTGGGGAAGTCATGTTTTTGGGTTAGGGTTTCTGTACCACGTCAGGTGAATTCACATTACGAAACAGATGTATTTGCGACATTAAGCCTAGTCTTTTCATCTGCAGCCGTCTAAGCCAGCGGCCAGCTATTACCGCTCCTCCGTCAGATGTCATCATGCTACAAACCGTAGCCAAGCACTCGGCAGCCCAGCGTGAGCTCGGCACAGCAGTCTTTCGTAATTCGCCGCTGAAACAGCATCTGAAAGGGGATTTTGCTGCCGTGTTCGTCGACTGCCGCCGCGCTGCTCTGGCGCGGATCAGCCGAAGGAGCCGGTAGCCACGGGTAACTTTGACTGACACACGGCGGGCGGGTTACCAGGCCCTTCCTGGCCGCTGGCAGTACGAAGACAAAGAGGTCCAAAATCTTCAAAATATTCAGAAACCAGCGGCTCACGTGACTAATGCTTCGTCCACTGTTTTTACAGTCTTTTGGCCTGTCCTCGCATCCGATTGGCTGCATGGTGTGCCCGTCAAAGGGCCAATGGACCAATCTCACCTTAGCGCAGTCCACTTTTGCCAAGAACACAAAGCAGTGCGGTGACAGTGCGGGAACTTCTGCTCAAGCAGCCTCTTGAACCCGGAGATGAACCTGGAAATACATATCCAGAGTGAGAAAAAGAGCGCAGAAAATCACTCTGGAACCCTCGCATCCAAGTCATCCCCTCTTTGAACTCCTACCATCTGGCGGCGCCACAGAGCCCAAAGCATCAGGACTAACACACGCTTGAACAGTTTTTTTTATCCCCCAGGCAATCCACCTCATGAACAGTTAAAATGTTCCTCCGACCGTGCAATAAAACACTTGTGGAATTCCTATCACATATAGCACAACCGTACATACCACGTTGTTATTCGATTTATTACATTTATTTATTTTGGTCTATTTACATTCTATTTATGTTCTTGGTGTATTTTTTTTTTTGACACCTCTGGATACTGGAAGCTAATAAAAATGAAACAAATTCCTGTATGCGAAGCATCATTGGCCATAAAGCTTTTCTGATTCCGATTCCGATTCCGATTCCGAGAGCACAGCATTCCTCCTGCCTTCAACTGACTGTGTCCGTTTGTGTTCCGGACATTTGACTGTTTTCTGAATCTCCTTGAGCTTCTCTGCTGCTCTCGTGATGTGGATGCCAGGAACACCAGACAGCCTTAATGGAGTCTTCCTCGACCAAATTGTGGCTGCGAAAAACACGGATGCCGTGTTCAGCCTGCTTTGTGCACAGCTGCAACCGTACCGGCAGCATCATTTGTAGTTCCAGCCCAAACCTGTTCAGTTATGTCCCATTCAGAGGTCAGCCTTTTCAGTTCCGTGTTGTCCTGAAACGCGTTTCTAAGTTCTAGGTCAAGTTCTCATCCATAATACAACAAGAAAATGGTCAAATGGGTGTCTGTGGCGCTTGTGTCCACGTGTCTGCCGCAGGTACAGCTCAGTCTGCGCCATCCAGAGCTCTCCTGACTTCTGGTCTGCACTCCTACAGGGCGGCCACGTCCCTTTCCATTAAACCTTTCCCGCTTGGAATCTTGTAGTGGGATTCAAGCGGTGTTGTGCCACTTACTCAAACAAGAAACTGCTTACTAGTTACTTCATTCAAACGGTAACTCAGTTACTTTGTTGCAAATCAAGTTAATTGGTCGGGCTTTAATACCCGCGGCCCTGGGTCGGGTCGGGCTGGATTTTTTAGGCCCGATCTTACCTCTAACACACACATACTCTTACACACACACACACTCACACACACACACACTCACACACACTCACACACACACACACTCTAACACACACACACACTCACACAATCACACTCACACACACAAATTCACACTCACACTCACACTCACGCTCACACACACACCAGTACTACATATGATTGAGACCGGATGTTCCGGCTCCCTCGTCTTACTGATCTCCGTTTGGGGGGCAGTGACAGACTCAGGGCCGTTCCCGTGCATCTCCACAGATAAGTTTGGTTCTGCTTCCACAAGAAAACTGCAGCCGCTGTTCTCGGGTCGTGATTCATCCTGATTAACAAAGAGACGACTGTGCTCATCACTGGGCTCAAATGATTATATAGTAATGCACAAGCTGCGTTTATTACACAGTGATTACACATGCATGGTGATGCAGATAATGTTGGGGTACATGGCCAAACCAGGTCTCTGGTAAATTCCCCCCTGACACAGGCCAGCAAAGGATTTGGAAAAACAAATCAACCCAAAACAAAACTGCTGCTCGAAAATGAAATCTATGTTCGACTTGCATGTACAATTATAACCTTACTATTACGTTTTTACTACTCTCACTGCAAGTTTGCTCTGAAAGGTACGCGCTGCCTTTGTTTTAGTAAACCCTCCTCTCTCCGACGTTCGCTTTCCCCTCCATTTAAGCAACAAACTCCTTCTCAAACCCCCTTCAAACTGAACCCATATTCAGAACTAGTTATGATTACATATTCAGCAGGATTACGTTACGACATGGACAACAACACTTACACCTCATTAATAATAATATGTTGCTGTAAATGGGCAGCACGGTGGCTTAGTGGTTAGCACTGTTGCCTCACAGCAAGAAGGTTCCCGGTTCAATTCCCGTGTGGAGTTTGCATGTTCTCCCCGTGCTTGCGTGGGTTTCCTCCGGGTACTCCGGCTTCCTCCCACAGTCCAAAAACATGCAGAGTAGGTTAATTGATCTTCCTAAATTCTCCCTAGGTGTGAATGTGAGCGTGATTGGTTGTTTGTCTTCCATGTGGCCCTGGATAGACTGGCGACCTGTCCAGGGTGTACCCCTGCCTTTCGCCTGATATGCGTCGGGATAGGCTCCGACAGACCCCCGTGACCCGGAAACGGATGAAGCGGGTACAGATAATGGATGGATGGATGTTGCTGTAAATGAACACTGGAGAGACGTGGTCTCTCTTGTTGGTTCCTGTCAGCATTCCCGCTGCTGCATTTTGGATCAGCTGGAGGCTGTTCAGAGAATTACTTGGACATCCAGCCAACAACACGTTACAGTAATCTAGTCTAGAAGACACGAACACGTGAATTAGTTTTTCAACATCACTCTGGGAGAGGATGCTCCTAATCTTTGTGATTACGGATCACTTAGTTAGTGTATATTTAGTACCTTAATGTGTCAGGCCCAGTAGTCAAAGCTGCAGCTACAGGACCAGATTAGAGCAGCTCATCTTAAACAGCTTCGGTGTAGATATGCTGCTATAGGCCTCTGCTGCAGGGGGGCACCAACATGATCCACTGAGTGGTGCCTTTCACCTCCTCTGTTTCTTTTTGCCTTCTCTGTCTCTTCTTCACCTCAACCCTCATTTATTAACAGTATCCCATAAACTTAATTGTGGTCCATTGTTCTTGTAGTTTATTGTGCTTGTCTGGCCCTTCTTTTCCTCTTCTTTGCATGTCCTTGGGTCATGTTCTGGGTCTCTGGAAAGTTCCTAGAGACAACTAGTGTTGTAATAGACGCTGTCTAAAATTAATTAAATTAAATTAAATTAAATTAAATTAAATTAAATTAAATTAAATTAAATTAAATTAAATTAAATTAAATTAAATTAAATTAAATTAAATTAAATTAAATTAAATTAAATTAAATTAAATTAAATTAAATTAAATCATTGTCAAACTTCAACAGACTTCCAATTTGTCCCAGATTGATTTGTAAACATCCTTCTTAAAGATGAGATAAATACGACGAGGATGGGATTTGAACCCACGCGTGCAGAGCACAATGGATTAGCAGTCCATCGCCTTAACCTCTCGGCCACCTCGTCTGCTCCAACAACTCCAGACACTATGAAGGAACCATCCAGAACCAGTATGGGCACTAATCCATTATCTGAGGTCCAGCAGAACCAGTATGGACACTACTCCATTATCTGAGGTCCGGCAGAACCAGTATGGACACTAATCCATTATCTGAATATAAACACACCAGTTGAGGTGGTTGAAAGTCACCACCAGGCCCTGAACAGCACAAGCACTTTCCAGACATTTGGATTAATAGAAGTAATAGAATTAATAGAATTTGAATTGGTTTAGGATTTGCTAGAATATCCGGGTCAAGAGAAGGTTTTTAAAGTAATGGTTTAATTACTCACACTTTTAATAACTGCAGCACATTTCCTAAGATTAGTGTCCTTTTAAAACAACTTTTATTTGTCTTACTACCTGGCGCCATGTTGACAGGAACCGTCCAACCCCAGCTGATCCAAAAATGTCCAGATGTTGTAACAAGTAGGGCTGGAAGACAGCGACAACACCCTCACCTGACCTCAGGTACTGCAATCAGCTGTTTTGTTTGTCTGGTTTAGTTTATGCTAAGTCTTGAATTTCACTCTGATTCAATAAAGTATCCATCACCATCATCATCATCATCATCATCATCATCATCACTCCATCACCATCACCATCATCATCGTCATTGTCACCATCATCGTCGTCATCACCAGTGTCATCATCATCATCATCATTATCATGTGATGCAAAATGAAAAGTTCTTGAACTTTGTCCACTTCAAACACCCAAACCAATGTTAACGTATCTCCGGTGGACAACTTGGTCCATTCTGACAATCCTGACGTTGTGTGAAAGATGAAATGGACAGAGTACAACGGTAGTAAAGGCAGTGTCCACTTCCAACACCTAATGACCAGTGTTGAGGTGTCACAAGTGGACTCTTGTTCACCTTTTTAAATTACTCAACATAAGACAAAGTATGAAAAAGGGACAGCGTGGAATGATAATAAATATAATTCCTGGACAGTGGTCCTGATTGTCCCAGTACTGAAAACACCAGCAGTTACTTGACAGAACCAGAAGATCCGTCATTTATTTCAGGAAACCAGAGGAACACGTGACAAAGTCTGGTTACTTTGTTCTTTCGTCCCAAACGTCGACAGACTTCACATTTGTCCCAGATTGATTTGTAAACATCCTTCTTAAAAATGAGATAAATACGACGAGGATGGGATTTGAACCCACGCGTGCAGAGCACAATGGATTAGCAGTCCATCGCCTTAACCTCTCGGCCACCTCGTCTGCTCCAACAACTCCAGACACTATGAAGGAACCATCCAGAACCAGTATGGGCACTAATCCATTATCTGAGGTCCAGCAGAACCAGTATGGACACTAATCCATTATCTGAGGTCCAGCAGAACCAGTATGGACACTAATCCATTATCTGAGGTCCAGCAGAACCAGTATGGACACTAATCCATTATCTGAATATAAACACACCAGTTGAGGTGGTTGAAAGTCCCCACCAGGCCCTGAACAGCACAAGCACTTTCCAGACATTTGGATTAATAGAAGTAATAGAATTAATAGAATTTGAATTGGTTTAGGATTTGCTAGAATATCCGGGTCAAGAGAAGGTTTTTAAAGTAATGGTTTAATTACTCTCATTTTTAATAACTGCAGCACATTTCCTAAGATTAGTGTCCTTAAAAAACAACTTTTATTTGTCTTACTACCTGGCGCCATGTTGACAAGAACCGTCCAACCCCAGCTGATCCAAAAATGTCCAGATGTTGTAACAAGTAAGGCTGGAAGACAGCGACAACACCCTCACCTGACCTCAGGTACTGCAATCAGCTGTTTTGTTTGTCTGGTTTAGTTTATGCTAAGTCTTGAATTTCACTCTGATTCAATAAAGTATCCATCATCATCATCATCATCATCATCATCATCATCATCATCATCATCATCATCATCATCAACATCAACATCATCATCATCATCATCTCCATCACCATCACCATCACCATCACCATCATCATCGTCATTGTCTCCATCATCATCATCGTCGTCATCACCAGTGTCATCATCATCATCATCATTATCATGTGATGCAAAATGAAAAGGTCTTGAACTTTGTCCACTTCAAACACCCAAACCAATGTTAACGTATCTCCGGTGGACAACTTGGTCCATTCTGACGACCCTGACGTTGTGTGAAAGATGAAATGGACAGAGTACAACGGTAGTAAAGGCAGTGTCCACTTCCAACACCTAATGACCAGTGTTGAGGTGTCACAAGTGGACTCTTGTTCACCTTTTTAAATTACTCAACATAAGACAAAGTATGAAAAAGGGACAGCGTGGAATGATAATAAATATAATTCCTGGACAGTGGTCCTGATTGTCCCAGTACTGAAAACACCAGCAGTTACTTGACAGAACCACAACATCCGTGATTTATTTCAGGAAACCAGAGGAACACGTGACAAAGTCTGGTTACTTTGTCCTTTCGTCCCAAACGTTGACAGACTTCCCATTTGTCCCAGATTGATTTGTAAACATCCTTCTTAAAGATGAGATAAATACGACGAGGATGGGATTCGAACCCACGCGTGCAGAGCACAATGGATTAGCAGTCCATCGCCTTAACCTCTCGGCCACCTCGTCTGCTCTAACAACTCCAGACACTATGAAGGAACCATCCAGAACCAGTATGGGCACTACTCCATTATCTGAGGTCCAGCAGAACCAGTATGGACACTAATCCATTATCTGAGGTCCAGCAGAACCAGTATGGACACTAATCCATTATCTGAATATAAACACACCAGTTGAGGTGGTTGAAAGTCACCACCAGGCCCTGAACAGCACAAGCTCTTTCCAGACATTTGGATTAATAGAAGTAATAGAATTAATAGAATTTGAATCTGTTTAGGATTTGCTAGAATATCCGGGTCAAGAGAAGGTTTTTAAAGTAATGGTTTAATTACTCACACTTTTAATAACTGCAGCACATTTCCTAAGATTAGTGTCCTTAAAAAACAACTTTTATTTGTCTTACTACCTGGCGCCATGTTGACAGGAACCGTCCAACCCCAGCTGATCCAAAAATGTCCAGATGTTGTAACAAGTAAGGCTGGAAGACAGCGACAACACCCTCACCTGACCTCAGGTACTGCAATCAGCTGTTTTGTTTGTCTGGTTTAGTTTATGCTAAGTCTTGAATTTCACTCTGATTCAATAAAGTATCCATCATCATCATCATCATCATCATCATCTCCATCATCATCATCATTATCATCATCATCATCATCATCGTCATTGTCACCATCATCATCATCATCATCTCCATCATCATCATCATCATCATCATCATCATCGTCATTGTCACCATCATCATCATCATCATCTCCATCATCATCGTCATTGTCACCATCATCGTCGTCATCACCAGTGTCATCATCATCATCATCATCATCTTTTTCACTCCCTCATGAGACACGGGACCACGGTTCTTTATACAGATGGATTTATTGGTTCTTTTACACCCACTTCACCTACTCCACCAACTCCATCAACTCCACCAACTCCACCGTCAAACTGACAACAAATAAATACACATATTAAATTGTACAGACATCTTCACAGAAATACACATAATACAAACAAACATACCTCGCTGGCCGCATATATAATGAGGGAGGGATGTCCATGAAAGAAACAAGAAAATATTCAAACACTTTAACACCTCTTAACTTCACTTGAACTTCTTTCTCAGTGATTTGCACGTTTTTACCGTCTCTCCTGTGTTCTCATAAAAATTACCCGTGCGCAACACATCACGCAACAAAGGTTCCGCTTTGGTTCTATTATATAACTAAATAAACAAAAATAATATAAGAACAATACAACCTAGTGTTGCAGCTAAAATCATTATCATGTGATGCAAAATAAAAAGGTCTTGAACTTTGTCCACTTCAAACACCCAAACCAATGTTAACGTATCTCCGGTGGACAACTTGGTCCATTCTGACGACCCTGACGTTGTGTGAAAGATGAAATGGACAGAGTACAACGGTAGTAAAGGCAGTGTCCACTTCCAACACCTAATGACCAGTGTTGAGGTGTCACAAGTGGACTCTTGTTCACCTTTTTAAATTACTCAACATAAGTCAAAGTATGAAAAAGGGACAGCGTGGAATAATAATAAATATAATTCCTGGACAGTAGTCCTGATTGTCCCAGTACTGAAAACACCAGCAGTTACTTGACAGAACCACAACATCCGTGATTCATTTCAGGAAACCAGAGGAACACGTAACAAAGTCTGGATACTTTGTCCTTTCGTCCAAAACGTCGACAGACTTCCCATTTGTCCCAGATTGATTTGTAAACATCCTTCTTAAAGATGAGATAAATACGACGAGGATGGGATTCGAACCCACGCGTGCAGAGCACAATGGATTAGCAGTCCATCGCCTTAACCTCTCGGCCACCTCGTCGGCTTCAACAACTCCAGACACTAAGAGGCAACCATCCAGAACCAGTATGGTCACAAATCCATTATCTGAGGTCCAGCAGAACCAGTATGGAAACTAATCCATTATCTGAGGTCCAGCAGAACCAGTATGGACACTAATCCATTATCTGAGGTCCAGCAGAACCAGTATGGACACTAATCCATTATCTGAGGTCCAGCAGAACCAGTATGGACACTAATCCATTATCTGAATATAAACACACCAGTTGAGGTGGTTGAAAGTCACCACCAGGCCCTGAACAGCACAAGCACTTTCCAGACATTTGGATTAATAGAAGTAATAGAATTAATAGAATTTTAATTGGTTTAGGATTTGCTAGAATATCCGGGTCAAGAGAAGGTTTTTAAAGTAATGGTTTAATTACTCACACTTTTAATAACTGCAGCACATTTCCTAAGATTAGTGTCCTTTTAAAACAACTTTATTTGTCTTACTACCTGGCGCCATATTGACAGGAACCGTCCAACCCCAGCTGATCCAAAAATGTCCAGATGTTGTAACAAGTAGGGCTGGAAGACAGCGACAACACCCTCACCTGACCTCAGGTACTGCAATCAGCTGTTTTGTTTGTCTGGTTTAGTTTATGCTAAGTCTTGAATTTCACTCTGATTCAATAAAGTATCCATCACCATCATCATCATCATCATCATCTCCATCACCATCACCATCATCATCGTCATTGTCACCATCATCGTCGTCATCACCAGTGTCATCATCATCATCATCATTATCATGTGATGCAAAATGAAAAGTTCTTGAACTTTGTCCACTTCAAACACCCAAACCAATGTTAACGTATCTCCGGTGGACAACTTGGTCCATTCTGACGACCCTGACGTTGTGTGAAAGATGAAATGGACAGAGTACAACGGTAGTAAAGGCAGTGTCCACTTCCAACACCTAATGACCAGTGTTGAGGTGTCACAAGTGGACTCTTGTTCACCTTTTTAAATTACTCAACATAAGACAAAGTATGAAAAAGGGACAGCGTGGAATGATAATAAATATAATTCCTGGACAGTGGTCCTGATTGTCCCAGTACTGAAAACACCAGCAGTTACTTGACAGAACCAGAAGATCCGTCATTTATTTCAGGAAACCAGAGGAACATGTGACAAAGTCTGGTTACTTTGTTCTTTCGTCCAAAACGTCGACAGACTTCCCATTTGTCCCAGATTGATTTGTAAACATCCTTCTTAAAGATGAGATAAATACGACGAGGATGGGATTCGAACCCACGCGTGCAGAGCACAATGGATTAGCAGTCCATCGCCTTAACCTCTCGGCCACCTCGTCGGCTTCAACAACTCCAGACACTAAGAGGCAACCATCCAGAACCAGTATGGTCACTAATCCATTATCTGAGGTCCAGCAGAACCAGTATGGACACTAATCCATTATCTGAGGTCCAGCAGAACCAGTATGGACACTAATCCATTATCTGAGGTCCAGCAGAACCAGTATGGACACTAATCCATTATCTGAGGTCCAGCAGAACCAGTATGGACACTAATCCATTATCTGAATATAAACACACCAGTTGAGGTGGTTGAAAGTCACCACCAGGCCCTGAACAGCACAAGCACTTTCCAGACATTTGGATTAATAGAAGTAATAGAATTAATAGAATTTTAATTGGTTTAGGATTTGCTAGAATATCCGGGTCAAGAGAAGGTTTTTAAAGTAATGGTTTAATTACTCACACTTTTAATAACTGCAGCACATTTCCTAAGATTAGTGTCCTTTTAAAACAACTTTATTTGTCTTACTACCTGGCGCCATGTTGACAGGAACCGTCCAACCCCAGCTGATCCAAAAATGTCCAGATGTTGTAACAAGTAAGGCTGGAAGACAGCGACAACACCCTCACCTGACCTCAGGTACTGCAATCAGCTGTTTTGTTTGTCTGGTTTAGTTTATGCTAAGTCTTGAATTTCACTCTGATTCAATAAAGTATCCATCACCATCATCATCATCATCATCATCTCCATCACCATCACCATCATCATCGTCATTGTCACCATCATCGTCGTCATCACCAGTGTCATCATCATCATCATCATCATCATGTGATGCAAAATGAAAAGTTCTTGAACTTTGTCCACTTCAAACACCCAAACCAATGTTAACGTATCTCCGGTGGACAACTTGGTCCATTCTGACGACCCTGACGTTGTGTGAAAGATGAAATGGACAGAGTACAACGGTAGTAAAGGCAGTGTCCACTTCCAACACCTAATGACCAGTGTTGAGGTGTCACAAGTGGACTCTTGTTCACCTTTTTAAATTACTCAACATAAGACAAAGTATGAAAAAGGGACAGCGTGGAATGATAATAAATATAATTCCTGGACAGTGGTCCTGATTGTCCCAGTACTGAAAACACCAGCAGTTACTTGACAGAACCAGAAGATCCGTCATTTATTTCAGGAAACCAGAGGAACATGTGACAAAGTCTGGTTACTTTGTTCTTTCGTCCAAAACGTCGACAGACTTCACATTTGTCCCAGATTGATTTGTAAACATCCTTCTTAAAGATGAGATAAATACGACGAGGATGGGATTCGAACCCACGCGTGCAGAGCACAATGGATTAGCAGTCCATCGCCTTAACCTCTCGGCCACCTCGTCTGCTCCAACAACTCCAGACACTATGAAGGAACCATCCAGAACCAGTATGGTCACTAATCCATTATCTGAGGTCCAGCAGAACCAGTATGGACACTAATCCATTATCTGAGGTCCAGCAGAACCAGTATGGACACTAATCCATTATCTGAATATAAACACACCAGTTGAGGTGGTTGAAAGTCACCACCAAGCCCTGAACAGCAAAAGCACTTTCCAGACATTTGGATTAATAGAAGTAATAGAATTAATAGAATTTGAATTGGTTTAGGATTTGCTAGAATATCCGGGTCAAGAGAAGGTTTTTAAAGTAATGGTTTAATTACTCTCATTTTTAATAACTGCAGCACATTTCCTAAGATTAGTGTCCTTAAAAAACAACTTTTATTTGTCTTACTACCTGGCGCCATGTTGACGGGAACCGTCCAACCCCAGCTGATCCAAAAATGTCCAGATGTTGTAACAAGTAAGGCTGGAAGACAGCGACAACACCCTCACCTGACCTCAGGTACTGCAATCAGCTGTTTTGTTTGTCTGGTTTAGTTTATGCTAAGTCTTGAATTTCACTCTGATTCAATAAAGTATCCATCATCATCATCATCATCATCATCATCATCATCATCATCATCATCATCATCATCAGCATCATCATCATCATCATCATCATCATCATCATCAGCTCCATCACCATCACCATCACCATCACCATCACCATCATCATCGTCATTGTCACCATCATCATCATCGTCGTCATCACCAGTGTCATCATCATCATCATCATTATCATGTGATGCAAAATGAAAAGGTCTTGAACTTTGTCCACTTCAAACACCCAAACCAATGTTAACGTATCTCCGGTGGACAACTTGGTCCATTCTGACGACCCTGACGTTGTGTGAAAGATGAAATGGACAGAGTACAACGGTAGTAAAGGCAGTGTCCACTTCCAACACCTAATGACCAGTGTTGAGGTGTCACAAGTGGACTCTTGTTCACCTTTTTAAATTACTCAACATAAGACAAAGTATGAAAAAGGGACAGCGTGGAATGATAATAAATATAATTCCTGGACAGTGGTCCTGATTGTCCCAGTACTGAAAACACCAGCAGTTACTTGACAGAACCACAACATCCGTGATTTATTTCAGGAAACCAGAGGAACACGTGACAAAGTCTGGTTACTTTGTCCTTTCGTCCCAAACGTTGACAGACTTCCCATTTGTCCCAGATTGATTTGTAAACATCCTTCTTAAAGATGAGATAAATACGACGAGGATGGGATTCGAACCCACGCGTGCAGAGCACAATGGATTAGCAGTCCATCGCCTTAACCTCTCGGCCACCTCGTCTGCTCCAACAACTCCAGACACTATGAAGGAACCATCCAGAACCAGTATGGGCACTAATCCATTATCTGAGGTCCAGCAGAACCAGTATGGACACTAATCCATTATCTGAGGTCCAGCAGAACCAGTATGGACACTAATCCATTATCTGAATATAAACACACCAGTTGAGGTGGTTGAAAGTCACCACCAGGCCCTGAACAGCACAAGCACTTTCCAGACATTTGGATTAATAGAAGTAATAGAATTAATAGAATTTTAATTGGTTTAGGATTTGCTAGAATATCCGGGTCAAGAGAAGGTTTTTAAAGTAATGGTTTAATTACTCACACTTTTAATAACTGCAGCACATTTCCTAAGATTAGTGTCCTTTTAAAACAACTTTATTTGTCTTACTACCTGGCGCCATGTTGACAGGAACCGTCCAACCCCAGCTGATCCAAAAATGTCCAGATGTTGTAACAAGTAGGGCTGGAAGACAGCGACAACACCCTCACCTGACCTCAGGTACTGCAATCAGCTGTTTTGTTTGTCTGGTTTAGTTTATGCTAAGTCTTGAATTTCACTCTGATTCAATAAAGTATCCATCACCATCATCATCATCATCATCATCTCCATCACCATCACCATCATCATCGTCATTGTCACCATCATCGTCGTCATCACCAGTGTCATCATCATCATCATCATTATCATGTGATGCAAAATGAAAAGTTCTTGAACTTTGTCCACTTCAAACACCCAAACCAATGTTAACGTATCTCCGGTGGACAACTTGGTCCATTCTGACGACCCTGACGTTGTGTGAAAGATGAAATGGACAGAGTACAACGGTAGTAAAGGCAGTGTCCACTTCCAACACCTAATGACCAGTGTTGAGGTGTCACAAGTGGACTCTTGTTCACCTTTTTAAATTACTCAACATAAGACAAAGTATGAAAAAGGGACAGCGTGGAATGATAATAAATATAATTCCTGGACAGTGGTCCTGATTGTCCCAGTACTGAAAACACCAGCAGTTACTTGACAGAACCAGAAGATCCGTCATTTATTTCAGGAAACCAGAGGAACATGTGACAAAGTCTGGTTACTTTGTTCTTTCGTCCAAAACGTCGACAGACTTCACATTTGTCCCAGATTGATTTGTAAACATCCTTCTTAAAGATGAGATAAATACGACGAGGATGGGATTCGAACCCACGCGTGCAGAGCACAATGGATTAGCAGTCCATCGCCTTAACCTCTCGGCCACCTCGTCTGCTGCAACAACTCCAGACACTATGAAGGAACCATCCAGAACCAGTATGGTCACTAATCCATTATCTGAGGTCCAGCAGAACCAGTATGGACACTAATCCATTATCTGAGGTCCAGCAGAACCAGTATGGACACTAATCCATTATCTGAATATAAACACACCAGTTGAGGTGGTTGAAAGTCACCACCAGGCCCTGAACAGCAAAAGCACTTTCCAGACATTTGGATTAATAGAAGTAATAGAATTAATAGAATTTGAATTGGTTTAGGATTTGCTAGAATATCCGGGTCAAGAGAAGGTTTTTAAAGTAATGGTTTAATTACTCTCATTTTTAATAACTGCAGCACATTTCCTAAGATTAGTGTCCTTAAAAAACAACTTTTATTTGTCTTACTACCTGGCGCCATGTTGACAGGAACCGTCCAACCCCAGCTGATCCAAAAATGTCCAGATGTTGTAACAAGTAAGGCTGGAAGACAGCGACAACACCCTCACCTGACCTCAGGTACTGCAATCAGCTGTTTTGTTTGTCTGGTTTAGTTTATGCTAAGTCTTGAATTTCACTCTGATTCAATAAAGTATCCATCATCATCATCATCATCATCATCATCAACATCATCATCATCATCATCATCATCATCATCATCATTATCATCATCATCTCCATCACCATCACCATCACCATCATCATCGTCATTGTCACCATCATCATCATCGTCGTCATCACCAGTGTCATCATCATCATCATCATTATCATGTGATGCAAAATGAAAAGGTCTTGAACTTTGTCCACTTCAAACACCCAAACCAATGTTAACGTATCTCCGGTGGACAACTTGGTCCATTCTGACGACCCTGACGTTGTGTGAAAGATGAAATGGACAGAGTACAACGGTAGTAAAGGCAGTGTCCACTTCCAACACCTAATGACCAGTGTTGAGGTGTCACAAGTGGACTCTTGTTCACCTTTTTAAATTACTCAACATAAGACAAAGTATGAAAAAGGGACAGCGTGGAATGATAATAAATATAATTCCTGGACAGTGTTCCTGATTGTCCCAGTACTGAAAACACCAGCAGTTACTTGACAGAACCAGAAGATCCGTCATTTATTTCAGGAAACCAGAGGAACACGTGACAAAGTCTGGTTACTTTGTCCTTTCGTCCCAAACGTTGACAGACTTCCCATTTGTCCCAGATTGATTTGTAAACATCCTTCTTAAAGATGAGATAAATACGACGAGGATGGGATTCAAACCCACGCGTGCAGAGCACAATGGATTAGCAGTCCATCGCCTTAACCTCTCGGCCACCTCGTCTGCTCCAACAACTCCAGACACTATGAAGGAACCATCCAGAACCAGTATGGGCACTAATCCATTATCTGAGGTCCAGCAGAACCAGTATGGACACTAATCCATTATCTGAGGTCCAGCAGAACCAGTATGGACACTAATCCATTATCTGAATATAAACACACCAGTTGAGGTGGTTGAAAGTCACCACCAGGCCCTGAACAGCACAAGCACTTTCCAGACATTTGGATTAATAGAAGTAATAGAATTAATAGAATTTTAATTGGTTTAGGATTTGCTAGAATATCCGGGTCAAGAGAAGGTTTTTAAAGTAATGGTTTAATTACTCACACTTTTAATAACTGCAGCACATTTCCTAAGATTAGTGTCCTTTTAAAACAACTTTATTTGTCTTACTACCTGGCGCCATGTTGACAGGAACCGTCCAACCCCAGCTGATCCAAAAATGTCCAGATGTTGTAACAAGTAGGGCTGGAAGACAGCGACAACACCCTCACCTGACCTCAGGTACTGCAATCAGCTGTTTTGTTTGTCTGGTTTAGTTTATGCTAAGTCTTGAATTTCACTCTGATTCAATAAAGTATCCATCACCATCATCATCATCATCATCATCTCCATCACCATCACCATCATCATCGTCATTTTCACCATCATCGTCGTCATCACCAGTGTCATCATCATCATCATCATTATCATGTGATGCAAAATGAAAAGGTCTTGAACTTTGTCCACTTCAAACACCCAAACCAATGTTAACGTATCTCCGGTGGACAACTTGGTCCATTCTGACGACCCTGACGTTGTGTGAAAGATGAAATGAACAGAGTACAATGGTAGTAAAGGCAGTGTCCACTTCCAACACCTAATGACCAGTGTTGAGGTGCCACAAGTGGACTCTTGGTCACCTTTTTAAATTACTCAACATAAGACAAAGTATGAAAAAGGGACAGCGTGGAATGATAATAAATATAATTCCTGGACAGTGGTCCTGATTGTCCCAGTACTGAAAACACCAGCAGTTACTTGACAGAACCAGAAGATCCGTCATTTATTTCAGGAAACCAGAGGAACATGTGACAAAGTCTGGTTACTTTGTTCTTTCGTCCAAAACGTCGACAGACTTCACATTTGTCCCAGATTGATTTGTAAACATCCTTCTTAAAGATGAGATAAATACGACGAGGATGGGATTCGAACCCACGCGTGCAGAGCACAATGGACTAGCAGTCCATCGCCTTAACCTCTCGGCCACCTCGTCTGCTCCAACAACTCCAGACACTATGAAGGAACCATCCAGAACCAGTATGGTCACTAATCCATTATCTGAGGTCCAGCAGAACCAGTATGGACACTAATCCATTATCTGAGGTCCAGCAGAACCAGTATGGACACTAATCCATTATCTGAATATAAACACACCAGTTGAGGTGGTTGAAAGTCACCACCAAGCCCTGAACAGCAAAAGCACTTTCCAGACATTTGGATTAATAGAAGTAATAGAATTAATAGAATTTGAATTGGTTTAGGATTTGCTAGAATATCCGGGTCAAGAGAAGGTTTTTAAAGTAATGGTTTAATTACTCTCATTTTTAATAACTGCAGCACATTTCCTAAGATTAGTGTCCTTAAAAAACAACTTTTATTTGTCTTACTACCTGGCGCCATGTTGACGGGAACCGTCCAACCCCAGCTGATCCAAAAATGTCCAGATGTTGTAACAAGTAAGGCTGGAAGACAGCGACAACACCCTCACCTGACCTCAGGTACTGCAATCAGCTGTTTTGTTTGTCTGGTTTAGTTTATGCTAAGTCTTGAATTTCACTCTGATTCAATAAAGTATCCATCATCATCATCATCATCATCATCATCATCATCATCATCATCATCATCATCATCATCATCATCATCATCATCATCATCATCTCCATCACCATCACCATCACCATCACCATCACCATCATCATCGTCATTGTCACCATCATCATCATCGTCGTCATCACCAGTGTCATCATCATCATCATCATTATCATGTGATGCAAAATGAAAAGGTCTTGAACTTTGTCCACTTCAAACACCCAAACCAATGTTAACGTATCTCCGGTGGACAACTTGGTCCATTCTGACGACCCTGACGTTGTGTGAAAGATGAAATGGACAGAGTACAACGGTAGTAAAGGCAGTGTCCACTTCCAACACCTAATGACCAGTGTTGAGGTGTCACAAGTGGACTCTTGTTCACCTTTTTAAATTACTCAACATAAGACAAAGTATGAAAAAGGGACAGCGTGGAATGATAATAAATATAATTCCTGGACAGTGGTCCTGATTGTCCCAGTACTGAAAACACCAGCAGTTACTTGACAAAACCACAACATCCGTGATTTATTTCAGGAAACCAGAGGAACACGTAACAAAGTCTGGTTACTTTGTCCTTTCGTCCCAAACGTTGACAGACTTCCCATTTGTCCCAGATTGATTTGTAAACATCCTTCTTAAAGATGAGATAAATACGACGAGGATGGGATTCAAACCCACGCGTGCAGAGCACAATGGATTAGCAGTCCATCGCCTTAACCTCTCGGCCACCTCGTCTGCTCCAACAACTCCAGACACTATGAAGGAACCATCCAGAACCAGTATGGGCACTAATCCATTATCTGAGGTCCAGCAGAACCAGTATGGACACTAATCCATTATCTGAGGTCCAGCAGAACCAGTATGGACACTAATCCATTATCTGAATATAAACACACCAGTTGAGGTGGTTGAAAGTCACCACCAGGCCCTGAACAGCACAAGCACTTTCCAGACATTTGGATTAATAGAAGTAATAGAATTAATAGAATTTTAATTGGTTTAGGATTTGCTAGAATATCCGGGTCAAGAGAAGGTTTTTAAAGTAATGGTTTAATTACTCACACTTTTAATAACTGCAGCACATTTCCTAAGATTAGTGTCCTTTTAAAACAACTTTATTTGTCTTACTACCTGGCGCCATGTTGACAGGAACCGTCCAACCCCAGCTGATCCAAAAATGTCCAGATGTTGTAACAAGTAGGGCTGGAAGACAGCGACAACACCCTCACCTGACCTCAGGTACTGCAATCAGCTGTTTTGTTTGTCTGGTTTAGTTTATGCTAAGTCTTGAATTTCACTCTGATTCAATAAAGTATCCATCACCATCATCATCATCATCATCATCTCCATCACCATCACCATCATCATCGTCATTGTCACCATCATCGTCGTCATCACCAGTGTCATCATCATCATCATCATTATCATGTGATGCAAAATGAAAAGTTCTTGAACTTTGTCCACTTCAAACACCCAAACCAATGTTAACGTATCTCCGGTGGACAACTTGGTCCATTCTGACGACCCTGACGTTGTGTGAAAGATGAAATGGACAGAGTACAACGGTAGTAAAGGCAGTGTCCACTTCCAACACCTAATGACCAGTGTTGAGGTGTCACAAGTGGACTCTTGTTCACCTTTTTAAATTACTCAACATAAGACAAAGTATGAAAAAGGGACAGCGTGGAATGATAATAAATATAATTCCTGGACAGTGTTCCTGATTGTCCCAGTACTGAAAACACCAGCAGTTACTTGACAGAACCAGAAGATCCGTCATTTATTTCAGGAAACCAGAGGAACATGTGACAAAGTCTGGTTACTTTGTTCTTTCGTCCAAAACGTCGACAGACTTCACATTTGTCCCAGATTGATTTGTAAACATCCTTCTTAAAGATGAGATAAATACGACGAGGATGGGATTCGAACCCACGCGTGCAGAGCACAATGGACTAGCAGTCCATCGCCTTAACCTCTCGGCCACCTCGTCTGCTCCAACAACTCCAGACACTATGAAGGAACCATCCAGAACCAGTATGGTCACTAATCCATTATCTGAGGTCCAGCAGAACCAGTATGGACACTAATCCATTATCTGAGGTCCAGCAGAACCAGTATGGACACTAATCCATTATCTGAATATAAACACACCAGTTGAGGTGGTTGAAAGTCACCACCAAGCCCTGAACAGCAAAAGCACTTTCCAGACATTTGGATTAATAGAAGTAATAGAATTAATAGAATTTGAATTGGTTTAGGATTTGCTAGAATATCCGGGTCAAGAGAAGGTTTTTAAAGTAATGGTTTAATTACTCTCATTTTTAATAACTGCAGCACATTTCCTAAGATTAGTGTCCTTAAAAAACAACTTTTATTTGTCTTACTACCTGGCGCCATGTTGACGGGAACCGTCCAACCCCAGCTGATCCAAAAATGTCCAGATGTTGTAACAAGTAAGGCTGGAAGACAGCGACAACACCCTCACCTGACCTCAGGTACTGCAATCAGCTGTTTTGTTTGTCTGGTTTAGTTTATGCTAAGTCTTGAATTTCACTCTGATTCAATAAAGTATCCATCATCATCATCATCATCATCATCATCATCATCATCATCATCATCATCATCATCATCATCATCATCTCCATCACCATCACCATCTCCATCACCATCACCATCATCATCGTCATTGTCACCATCATCATCATCGTCGTCATCACCAGTGTCATCATCATCATCATCATTATCATGTGATGCAAAATGAAAAGGTCTTGAACTTTGTCCACTTCAAACACCCAAACCAATGTTAACGTATCTCCGGTGGACAACTTGGTCCATTCTGACGACCCTGACGTTGTGTGAAAGATGAAATGGACAGAGTACAACGGTAGTAAAGGCAGTGTCCACTTCCAACACCTAATGACCAGTGTTGAGGTGTCACAAGTGGACTCTTGTTCACCTTTTTAAATTACTCAACATAAGACAAAGTATGAAAAAGGGACAGCGTGGAATGATAATAAATATAATTCCTGGACAGTGGTCCTGATTGTCCCAGTACTGAAAACACCAGCAGTTACTTGACAGAACCACAACATCCGTGATTTATTTCAGGAAACCAGAGGAACACGTGACAAAGTCTGGTTACTTTGTCCTTTCGTCCCAAACGTTGACAGACTTCCCATTTGTCCCAGATTGATTTGTAAACATCCTTCTTAAAGATGAGATAAATACGACGAGGATGGGATTCAAACCCACGCGTGCAGAGCACAATGGATTAGCAGTCCATCGCCTTAACCTCTCGGCCACCTCGTCTGCTCCAACAACTCCAGACACTATGAAGGAACCATCCAGAACCAGTATGGGCACTAATCCATTATCTGAGGTCCAGCAGAACCAGTATGGACACTAATCCATTATCTGAGGTCCAGCAGAACCAGTATGGACACTAATCCATTATCTGAATATAAACACACCAGTTGAGGTGGTTGAAAGTCACCACCAGGCCCTGAACAGCACAAGCACTTTCCAGACATTTGGATTAATAGAAGTAATAGAATTAATAGAATTTTAATTGGTTTAGGATTTGCTAGAATATCCGGGTCAAGAGAAGGTTTTTAAAGTAATGGTTTAATTACTCACACTTTTAATAACTGCAGCACATTTCCTAAGATTAGTGTCCTTTTAAAACAACTTTATTTGTCTTACTACCTGGCGCCATGTTGACGGGAACCGTCCAACCCCAGCTGATCCAAAAATGTCCAGATGTTGTAACAAGTAGGGCTGGAAGACAGCGACAACACCCTCACCTGACCTCAGGTACTGCAATCAGCTGTTTTGTTTGTCTGGTTTAGTTTATGCTAATTCTTGAATTTCACTCTGATTCAATAAAGTATCCATCATCATCATCATCATCATCTCCATCACCATCATCATCGTCATTGTCACCATCATCGTCGTCATCACCAGTGTCATCATCATCATCATCATCATCATTTTCACTCCCTCATGAGACACGGGACCACGGTTCTTTATACAGATGGATTTATTGGTTCTTTTACACCCACTTCACCTACTCCACCAACTCCATCAACTCCACCAACTCCACCGTCAAACTGACAACAAATAAATACACATATTAAATTGTACAGACATCTTCACAGAAATACACATAATACAAACAAACATACCTCGCTGGCCGCATATATAATGAGGGAGGAATGTCCATGAAAGAAACAAGAAAATATTCAAACACTTTAACACCTCTTAACTTCACTTGAACTTCTTTCTCAGTGATTTGCACGTTTTTACCGTCTCTCCTGTGTTCTCATAAAAATTACCCGTGCGCAACACATCACGCAACAAAGGTTCCGCTTTGGTTCTATTATATAACTAAATAAACAAAAATAATATAAGAACAATACAACCTAGTGTTGCAGCTAAAATCATTATCATGTGATGCAAAATAAAAAGGTCTTGAACTTTGTCCACTTCAAACACCCAAACCAATGTTAACGTATCTCCGGTGGACAACATGGTCCATTCTGACGACCCTGACGTTGTGTGAAAGATGAAATGGACAGAGTACAACGGTAGTAAAGGCAGTGTCCACTTCCAACACCTAATGACCAGTGTTGAGGTGTCACAAGTGGACTCTTGTTCACCTTTTTAAATTACTCAACATAAGACAAAGTATGAAAAAGGGACAGCGTGGAATGATAATAAATATAATTCCTGGACAGTGGTCCTGATTGTCCCAGTACTGAAAACACCAGCAGTTACTTGACAGAACCACAACATCCGTGATTTATTTCAGGAAACCAGAGGAACACGTGACAAAGTCTGGTTACTTTGTCCTTTCGTCCCAAACGTTGACAGACTTCCCATTTGTCCCAGATTGATTTGTAAACATCCTTCTTAAAGATGAGATAAATACGACGAGGATGGGATTCAAACCCACGCGTGCAGAGCACAATGGATTAGCAGTCCATCGCCTTAACCTCTCGGCCACCTCGTCTGCTCCAACAACTCCAGACACTATGAAGGAACCATCCAGAACCAGTATGGGCACTAATCCATTATCTGAGGTCCAGCAGAACCAGTATGGACACTAATCCATTATCTGAGGTCCAGCAGAACCAGTATGGACACTAATCCATTATCTGAATATAAACACACCAGTTGAGGTGGTTGAAAGTCACCACCAGGCCCTGAACAGCACAAGCACTTTCCAGACATTTGGATTAATAGAAGTAATAGAATTAATAGAATTTGAATTGGTTTAGGATTTGCTAGAATATCCGGGTCAAGAGAAGGTTTTTAAAGTAATGGTTTAATTACTCACACTTTTAATAACTGCAGCACATTTCCTAAGATTAGTGTCCTTTTAAAACAACTTTATTTGTCTTACTACCTGGCGCCATGTTGACAGGGAACCGTCCAACCCCAGCTGATCCAAAAATGTCCAGATGTTGTAACAAGTAGGGCTGGAAGACAGCGACAACACCCTCACCTGACCTCAGGTACTGCAATCAGCTGTTTTGTTTGTCTGGTTTAGTTTATGCTAATTCTTGAATTTCACTCTGATTCAATAAAGTATCCATCATCATCATCATCATCATCTCCATCACCATCATCATCGTCATTGTCACCATCATCGTCGTCATCACCAGTGTCATCATCATCATCATCATCATCATTTTCACTCCCTCATGAGACACGGGACCACGGTTCTTTATACAGATGGATTTATTGGTTCTTTTACACCCACTTCACCTACTCCACCAACTCCATCAACTCCACCAACTCCACCGTCAAACTGACAACAAATAAATACACATATTAAATTGTACAGACATCTTCACAGAAATACACATAATACAAACAAACATACCTCGCTGGCCGCATATATAATGAGGGAGGGATGTCCATGAAAGAAACAAGAAAATATTCAAACACTTTAACACCTCTTAACTTCACTTGAACTTCTTTCTCAGTGATTTGCACGTTTTTACCGTCTCTCCTGTGTTCTCATAAAAATTACCCGTGCGCAACACATCACGCAACAAAGGTTCCGCTTTGGTTCTATTATATAACTAAATAAACAAAAATAATATAAGAACAATACAACCTAGTGTTGCAGCTAAAATCATTATCATGTGATGCAAAATAAAAAGGTCTTGAACTTTGTCCACTTCAAACACCCAAACCAATGTTAACGTATCTCCGGTGGACAACATGGTCCATTCTGACGACCCTGACGTTGTGTGAAAGATGAAATGGACAGAGTACAACGGTAGTAAAGGCAGTGTCCACTTCCAACACCTAATGACCAGTGTTGAGGTGTCACAAGTGGACTCTTGTTCACCTTTTTAAATTACTCAACATAAGACAAAGTATGAAAAAGGGACAGCGTGGAATGATAATAAATATAATTCCTGGACAGCGTTCCTGATTGTCCCAGTACTGAAAACACCAGCAGTTACTTGACAGAACCACAACATCCGTGATTTATTTCAGGAAACCAGAGGAACACGTGACAAAGTCTGGATACTTTGTCCTTTCGTCCCAAACGTCGACAGACTTCCCATTTGTCCCAGATTGATTTGTAAACATCCTTCTTAAAGATGACATAAATACGACGAGGATGGGATTCGAACCCACGCGTGCAGAGCACAATGGATTAGCAGTCCATCGCCTTAACCTCTCGGCCACCTCGTCTGCTCCAACAACTCCAGACACTATGAAGGAACCATCCAGAACTAGTATGGGCACTACTCCATTATCTGAGGTCCAGCAGAACCAGTATGGACACTAATCCATTATCTGAGGTCCAGCAGAACCAGTATGGACACTAATCCATTATCTGAATATAAACACACCAGTTGAGGTGGTTGAAAGTCACCACCAGGCCCTGAACAGCACAAGCACTTTCCAGACATTTGGATTAATAGAAGTAATAGAATTAATAGAATTTGAATCTGTTTAGGATTTGCTAGAATATCCGGGTCAAGAGAAGGTTTTTAAAGTAATGGTTTAATTACTCACACTTTTAATAACTGCAGCACATTTCCTAAGATTAGTGTCCTTAAAAAACAACTTTTATTTGTCTTACTACCTGGCGCCATGTTGACAGGAACCGTCCAACCCCAGCTGATCCAAAAATGTCCAGATGTTGTAACAAGTAAGGCTGGAAGACAGCGACAACACCCTCACCTGACCTCAGGTACTGCAATCAGCTGTTTTGTTTGTCTGGTTTAGTTTATGCTGAGTCTTAAATTTCACTCTGATTTAATAAAGTATCCATCATCATCATCATCATCATCATCATCATCATCATCATCATCATCATCATCATCATCTCCATCATCATCGTCATTGTCACCATCATCGTCGTCATCACCAGTGTCATCATCATCATCATCATCATCATCATCATTTTCACTCCCTCATGAGACACGGGACCACGGTTCTTTATACAGATGGATTTATTGGTTCTTTTACACCCACTTCACCTACTCCACCAACTCCATCAACTCCACCAACTCCACCGTCAAACTGACAACAAATAAATACACATATTAAATTGTACAGACATCTTCACAGAAATACACATAATACAAACAAACATACCTCGCTGGCCGCATATATAATGAGGGAGGAATGTCCATGAAAGAAACAAGAAAATATTCAAACACTTTAACACCTCTTAACTTCACTTGAACTTCTTTCTCAGTGATTTGCACGTTTTTACCGTCTCTCCTGTGTTCTCATAAAAATTACCCGTGCGCAACACATCACGCAACAAAGGTTCCGCTTTGGTTCTATTATATAACTAAATAAACAAAAATAATATAAGAACAATACAACCTAGTGTTGCAGCTAAAATCATTATCATGTGATGCAAAATAAAAAGGTCTTGAACTTTGTCCACTTCAAACACCCAAACCAATGTTAACGTATCTCCGGTGGACAACATGGTCCATTCTGACGACCCTGACGTTGTGTGAAAGATGAAATGGACAGAGTACAACGGTAGTAAAGGCAGTGTCCACTTCCAACACCTAATGACCAGTGTTGAGGTGTCACAAGTGGACTCTTGTTCACCTTTTTAAATTACTCAACATAAGACAAAGTATGAAAAAGGGACAGCGTGGAATGATAATAAATATAATTCCTGGACAGCGTTCCTGATTGTCCCAGTACTGAAAACACCAGCAGTTACTTGACAGAACCAGAAGATCCGTCATTTATTTCAGGAAACCAGAGGAACACGTGACAAAGTCTGGTTACTTTGTCCTTTCGTCCCAAACGTTGACAGACTTCCCATTTGTCCCAGATTGATTTGTAAACATCCTTCTTAAAGATGAGATTAATACAACGAGGATGGGATTCGAACCCACGCGTGCAGAGCACAATGGATTAGCAGTCCATCGCCTTAACCTCTCGGCCACCTCGTCTGCTCCAACAACTCCAGACACTATGAAGGAACCATCCAGAACCAGTATGGGCACTAATCCATTATCTGAGGTCCAGCAGAACCAGTATGGACACTAATCCATTATCTGAGGTCCAGCAGAACCAGTATGGACACTAATCCATTATCTGAATATAAACACACCAGTTGAGGTGGTTGAAAGTCACCACCAGGCCCTGAACAGCACAAGCACTTTCCAGACATTTGGATTAATAGAAGTAATAGAATTAATAGAATTTGAATCTGTTTAGGATTTGCTAGAATATCCGGGTCAAGAGAAGGTTTTTAAAGTAATGGTTTAATTACTCACACTTTTAATAACTGCAGCACATTTCCTAAGATTAGTGTCCTTTTAAAACAACTTTTATTTGTCTTACTACCTGGCGCCATGTTGACAGGAACCGTCCAACCCCAGCTGATCCAAAAATGTCCAGATGTTCACCATCACCATCACCATCATCATCATCTCCATCACCATCACCATATCAAATCTTGACTGGGAACGTCTCACTGTGGGGTTCCAGGTAGTCTGAATGTCAATGTCAGCGATAACTGTGGAGTGACAAGTCCCAGGAGACCACTGGACGACCAACACTGATGCACCAAATTGTTGAGGGGGAATTTGTCACAATGCTTAAGGTCACATGAAAGATACACAGTCATGAAAAAAACAAATAAACTTGTCCGGTGTCGTTCAGAAACGGTGGTGGCACATCCCAGAGGGAGACAGGAGCAAAGACGGTCTGATGTAATCTTCTGACAGAGAAAGAGATCCTACAAGTTTCAGTCAAATGCAGCTGGAACATAAATAGCAAAAATGTCTGGGTCAAGAGTTTTTTTAAGTGACAATTTAATTACTGATTACAATTTATTTAGGGAATCTTTCCATGCACGATGAATATCTACAGACCTCCAAGAGTACCACGTTCTTTCCATTTTACACACATTTTTTAGGATATGAACATGTGATTAAACCAGGAGTTCAGCTCCTACGGTCACAGACGTCTTTCTCAAAGGAGCAGCTGCATCTGAAGCCGAGTGCCTTCAGGAGTCTTTACGGGGCCAACAGGAACCTCCTGGAGGGGCTTTCTGCTGATCAGGAACACTCTCCCTTGAAAATAAATCATGTGAGCACAAATTATTTGAGCATTTGGACGTATTACCGCCACTTGGTGGTCGGCTGTGATGTATTTTCAGTCAAATCAGAGTCAGAGTCAAGTTTATTGTCAGTTGTGCCACATGTAGGGTTCAAACAGAGAATCTAAATGGCGTTACTCTCAAACCGTCGGTGCTGCACAATTAATAAATTAAGAAAATTAATTAAGAAATTAAGAAAAGAAACAAGTAATAAAATGAGGTTGGGTTTAAGAGCCAAGAGCAATAAAATTACAGTAAAAACACTGAAATGTCAGTATGATGACAGACATTGTTATGATGAACTGGATTGTAATAATGATGGTTAAATGTACAGCAGTTTTAAAGGTGTGTGATGGTCCTGCAGGTGTTCAGCTTATCGGTCTGATTAAAGTGACCTGGTGCAAAGTGAAACGTTGCCGTTAAATATGTTTTGAAGAGAAAAAAAAGCAGCAGCAGTGTTTATACTCTGTAAGAGGTTTATTCTGTCACACTTGCACAGACTGCACCACAGCAAAGAAATGTTTTGTTTCTTAATTCTAATATTTCTATTTGCACTATGAGATGAAAAGTTTGCAACATTTAATGTTGTCAGGCAGTCATGCAGGGTAAAGTTCCTCTGAAATCACAAACATCAGTCTCTTCGGTGCAGAGGAGCGAGATCTGGTGGAGAAGCGCCGCCCGGCGGTCTTGAGGAGCTACAGCAGGCTTCAATCCAGTCAAGTGTAAGCCGCCAAAGTGGTGGATTTATTGAGTTGCTGCAGCGTCACGTGTGATTATGACGTTTACAGAAAACAGGCGTAGCTCGGTGCGGCGTTTCCAAGAAAACCAAAGCATGTTTTATTGGCGAGTAGGAGACTTACGCGGCGCATCATGAGTGTGTTGTGCACCGACGAGACATCAGGACGTTTTGAAATAACGACGTCCAAGTGGAAACACGGATGATGGCGTTTCAACACAAGCCTGCAGACCATGTTTATAGTTTATCCGCTTCAGCAAGTTCAGATTTAGTTTCACTTAAAAAAAAAATACTGTGTGATTAAAACGGTCACGTTTGAGTGCGATACAAGTAAATGTGTAATAGAAGTAAAAAGAATGTTCATGAACGTAGAGGCGACACGCACCCATGTGCAGGAAGCTGTATGAGCGGAGGATTCGCCCTGAAGACTCGGTGGGTGGCTCTTAAAAGAGCCGTTGGTTTGGGGGGGAGGTCGCAGCGTCTACTTGGAGCTGGTGTACTTGGTGACGGCCTTGGTGCCCTCGGACACGGCGTGCTTGGCCAACTCTCCGGGGAGCAGCAGCCGGACGGCGGTCTGGATCTCCCTGGAGGTGATGGTGGAGCGTTTGTTGTAGTGAGCCAGACGAGACGCCTCCGACGCGATGCGCTCAAAGATGTCGTTGACGAAGGAGTTCATGATGCTCATGGCCTTGGAGGAGATGCCGGTGTCGGGGTGGACCTGCTTCAACACCTTGTACACGTAGATGGCGTAGCTCTCCCTCCTGGTCTTCCTCTTCTTCTTGCCTCCCTTGCCGGCGGTCTTCGTGACGGCTTTCTTGGAGCCCTTCTTGGGCGCGGACTTGGCTGGTTCAGGCATGTCGGTTCGTGTCGACTGACGAGTACCTCCCTACACCCACAGACACTGCTCTTATACAGGCTGCATGCAAATCTGAGCGCCCGGCTCCTCGGCTGTGATTGGCTGGACGTGGTTGGAGGAGGAGCGTTAAACTAAGGATGACGTAGGCGGGTAGAGGTTAGAAAGAGCAGCTAAAAAATGTCAATGTTTTATTTAACACATTGTAAAACATATTTGTCTGACATCCTTGAAGAACTACATCTGTCCAGGAAACAGATAAATAAATAACGTAATGCTGCTTATCTGATGAAGAAACAAGTGTCTCTCACGGACTCAGTGGTGTGAAAAGGACATTTTCAGGAGGTTTTGGATGAACTAATGACTTAATACATAACTTGTTAGACGTTATGTAGCGTTATAAATGAATGTTTGAGGTCTTCGCTGTTCATGAAATAAATGTAATCCCAGCTGAAGTGAAAGCTGTTCTGTATCACAAAGTTGTCAGAAGATTGTACTTAACATGAGCAACTTTGGCGTGTAGCAGCGTGATAAAAAGGTCATTTATAGCTCTGAAAAGATTGACATAGGTCTTGTTTGTACCTTGGAGCTGCTCCCCTCCAGTGTTCAAGAGTGCAGACAGGTCAGGTGACGTTTGTTACGGTGGTGGCTCCAGGGATTCCCTGCATGGAGAGATCCCATCATAAGGGATAGCTGGAAATCCTTGTGTGACCAACATTAAAGGGACCAACCAGACCAGTACGTTAAACTTCAGACCCTTTGTTCCGTACTTTTGATCTTTTAGTGACAGCTCAATGTGAGTGAGTTAATTACACGTTTTGCAGAAACCATATAGAAAGCATTTATTAGGACAGTCTATTACAATGAGAAAACTAGACAAACCAACTTTGAGTTAAGACCACAGAACAGAGCTCTTAGATCATGATGGTGGCTCTTAAAAGAGCCGTTTGGTGGTTGTCAGACCGGTGCAGGGCAGGTTTAACCCCCGAATCCGTACAGGGTGCGTCCCTGTCTCTTCAGAGCGTAAACCACGTCCATGGCGGTGACGGTCTTCCTCTTCGCGTGCTCGGTGTAAGTTACGGCGTCACGGATCACGTTCTCCAGGAAAACCTTCAACACGCCACGAGTCTCTTCGTAGATCAGACCAGAAATACGCTTCACCCCACCTCGACGAGCCAGACGGCGGATGGCGGGCTTGGTGATTCCCTGGATGTTGTCGCGGAGAACCTTCCGGTGACGCTTGGCGCCGCCTTTGCCGAGACCTTTACCGCCTTTTCCTCTGCCGCTCATCTTAAACCGTACTGCTGGATATGCAACTGCAACTGAAGGGACAGACTGCCGAGACTCGGTATGTATGTGACTTCTCCGGACGTGAAAGAAAACAGTTGGCGGTGTTTCGTTTTGTTTGGCAGAGTGGCGGGGGCGGGAATGGGCGTGGACGGAGCCAAACGCGAACTCCTCCCTCATGCAAACAGACAGTTATACGTAGATATTTTATTTTGATCCAAAATAAATTTGATCATGTAGGTTCGATTATCCTCCACATCTGTAGTGTTTATAGTTATACATTTGCAGCTTTATTCCATTGTTTTCAATCACATCTTTTTTCTGTTTTCTGTTAAAGTAAATTAAACTATTTGATCAGTGCATGTGAAGAACATGAGTCTTTGAAGAGTCTATCTTTAGAGGAACCAGTGATAAAGTCACAGTTTAGCAACAATTCAAAGTCAAGGATAAAGTTTTAACATGAAGAAAGGTTTAAAACTCAGAGGAATAAAAGGCAGGTTATGTACATCAGTTCAATTTAGAGAGGGAGGGAATGCAATCATAATCTGATCTAAATGACAGGATTTATAATGTTCTGAACGTTTTGTAGAAATATTCTTGCTGAAAGTGGTCCCACCTTTACTTCCAAATACAAAAATCCACAAGCTGATCAGCTCAACAGAAAACACAGATACACACAACTGGTGGAAAAGGAAAAACTAAAACACAGCTCTAGTGGCATTAACAGTTGTGTAATGAATCACTGCACTATTGGTTTGGGAAAAGCAACAGCTCTGTTTTTTTGTCTCATGCCAATCGCAGCTATGAGCGGTGACCAAATGAATTAATCTGCTTGTCACAGCAGCCTGGTTCAGCTCTATTGCACTGTGGCCTTAGTACTCATTTACCATGATTAATCCATTTCATCATGCGTGAGTCTGAGAGAAAAAATATATTTTCCCTTAAAGAAATTTAAGGGAAAATACAAAGGATTGGTTTTAGTGTATGAATGATATGAATCAGTGGTGAACTAAGTGTTTCACAGTGAAGTATTGCCGTTATCTTATTTGTATTTGTCCACAGATGCTGTTTATTGAAGCTGCCCATGTAGTTCAAGGTTCAAGACGCCCGATGCATCTCCAAGTAGAAAGAAATGTCTCTACGCAACATTTTTCAAAGACTGACACTACAAAAATTCAAGACATGAGGAAGCTCATGTCAAAACCATCACATTTACCAGTGTTAACGTTTGTGAATGAGGTTTAAGTTAGAAGGTAACATATGCACATTTGGTCTAAATGAAGCTGGTGGTGAACTGGTTCTTCTCATGTAATGTAGTAAAATTTTTTGGGATAAAGTGCAGAAGTGGTTACGTTCACAAAATGCACCACCTTTTTTGGACTATTACAGTTAAGTTGTGGTGGTCAAAGCAGTTTAGTGAAACAGTGAAACATTCAAATCAATCACGCTGAAAAATGCCGCAAACCCTGAAAACATTGAAAACACCTAAACAGTGACACCTACTGGCCAATTCCCGTAACACTTTGTGAATGTGTCTGATGAAACTACTCAGAAACATAAATCAAATTCTGAACCAGAACTTGCTTATATCCAACTGCAAGTTTAGATCATTACATTTTGTATAAATCCCCATAAAATAATTATCTGAACGACCGGCACCAAATAGAGGCTGTAATAACATAAAAATAGGGGCTTCTTTCTCCATTTTCTCATGTGAACATAGAACATGGCTTGCAAAGTAGCAGGACATGTGGTCACGCGACCTGACTCGTCTCACACCAGGGTCACGTCCTCTCTTCAATACACTGCCCCCATTTAGTCACATGGCATCATTAGTGTCATTTTAAGAAAATCGTCTAGGAGTTTACAGGTCAACGACATCCTTCTTGGACCATGTTGCCTTTGTCTTGTTGTCACTGTTGCTTTGCCCTTTACATTTAATTTTCATTCAGTATGCTTCCTAATTCCCAGTATTTACAGTTACAACTTCAACAATAGTTTGTGAAAACCAACTCCAGTGTGGAAAACATTTGCAGTTTACCAGTTCCAGTGACAAATCTTATGGAGAACATTGTTTCAGTTATTTAACTTGTTATTCCTGCTAGTATTTCAGACACAGCAACCTTTTACTTAAGTGTTGTAATTTTACAGCCAATGCCAAGAGAGCAGCCTTTATCTGAATTAAATGTAAGGGATATAAGGAGCGGTATGTTCAACCTGACCTTCCTGGTCTTCTGCACCACAGATTCTGTTCGTTTCAGTGATTATTCACTCAGCAGAAAACAGGTCTGTTAAATTCCTTTTCTCATTTATTATTATATTTTTCTTTGTACTCCCCAAAAACGTCAAAGCAGTTTAGAAGTAACTCTATATTATTTGTTTCAAAAATAGCCACATCATGATCCGCAGCTACAAAAACACAAAGCAAAATAAATGAAAAAATGGCTATTACATAAACATTAATAATTATATTGCACTGTTGATACATTTTCATTGTTTAAAGCTGATGTAAGAAATGACTTTTGTGCTAATGTCACTACAACGTCAGTGTCGGGAAGCAAAACCAGAAAAAAAATAAAAAAAACCAACCTCGGTCATATTTACTGATTTATTAAAATAAAACAATCAGTTTGAAAACAGTCAAAACAATAAATAAAATGAAACTCCTTTTGAACATTTTTGCTGGATTTTACTAAATTACATACAATAAAACCAAATGACTCCAGATAGATGATGAAGTACACGAGGAACGAGTCTAAAACCTTTAATCGCCACGACGACGACGACGACGACGACGACGAGAGATTCAAGTGTGGCATGAACAGAACAACCCCCACAAACCTCGGAACAAAACCAGTAAAGAACATCAGCAACGTATGAAAAGTGCAGTTTTCCCAACTACTGGACATGAGAATAACCTCTAATCAAACATGATTACTTCTTGTTTTACAAGTCTGGATGCTGACAACATGCATGCACATTACAAAAATTAAAACCACTCACTGGAAACTAAAGACGTCTCAGAAATAGCAAATGTACTTGTTCAGGTTTAAATCAAATTATACCCGTTTTTTGCATCGGATTTAACAAAGACAACACACCTCCCTTTTTATACATAAAACTATCAGCCATTACATCACAGGTGACATCAAAGGGATTTCTTAATAACTAAGCAACTAAAACTCAACGTTTTGTCTGTAGAGAGAAAGGAAAATTTAATTCTGCTTAAACTCTGCAGAGTCCGTTGCGTAACATCTGGAGGCGTTTGTTCAGTGGGCAGCGAGCTCAAGGTCACAAAATCCAAATCCTGAATGTAGTAAAACTCTGGGGCGGGCCCTCGAATCCACCTACCACATCAGATGACCCCTCATGGTTTCTGACCCTTTAGTCCAAGTCTGAATATTTAAAAATAACACGACTCTTATTTTGGAAATGCATCCACGGGGTCCATGACTTGCACAGTTCCACTTCACTCCAGCGTTTTTCTGGATTAGTCTCATGTTTCTTCATCCACCTCATGTGTTGCAGCTCTCATCATAGGAGGGAGGAGCCTCTGAAAGACACAGACGCCATCAGGAAGCCTGGTAGATGCCTAAACACGCGTCAAACGAGACCTTTACATACATGATGTTACAATTACAGACAGTCTGAGTCAACAGTACCGGCTGACCGAGACCGGTTACCTGTCAGCTAAGATCAAATCACGGATCAAAATGGTTTTTTTGTTGAAATAAGCAGCAACATGCTGAAAATAAAACCACGAATGTTCCACGTCAAGACGTCATCAAGCCGCACTAAAGGAAAACTAGAGTTTCTGACCAGTCTTGACAGTAATCTGACTACATGACTTTTATGACTGTTTTCAGACACAAGAACAATTACGTCAGTCGGAGAAAGAAAATGTGACCATTGACTCAAAAAGCATTAAAATAAAAATGCTGGGCAACATTCAGACGCCTTCCCACTGAAGCGGGTAGTTCAGAAGCCCAGGCGGCCGTCCCGTCTGGTGGCTCGCCCGTCTTTCATCTCGGGCTCCGTAACCAAACTGCCCAGCCCTGCCGGACGCTCCAACCAGACCCGGTATGGAACTGCACACATCTAAACAGCTCCCGCTCTCCGTCTCTCAATCACAATGTGCTGATTATTTTTATTTTTTTTTTCCTGAGATACAGTTAAATTTATTAAGCATTTGTAATTTGCCTCGATGTACATACTTAACATAACTGCTGACAATTTCTGTTAATACAATTTTCCAGCCACTTTCAAAAAACTGAAAGTAAAAAGTAAAACTAGTGTGGGGTCATTTATTTGATCTTAGTTACATCTGTTGAGCATGTGAATTAAACTTAAAGAAGAATTTGATCGGATCATCCCTTTCCACGTAATTTGTCTCAAAGACGCATTTCCCCAGTATCCCATGAAGCAGTTATCCAAAGCTAATGAACTTTATAACTGACAAACCATTGTAGGAAAGGTCTAGCACTGTGGATCAACAGTGTGAGCAAACACACCCACCTTGTGGATAACCTGAGGTGCCATAGTGTGGAGGTAAGATGAGCGGCGCCGGCATCCCGCTGGCACCGCCTACAGGTGGGTAGGGTGCTGTGGCCCCAGCTGGCCCACTAGGTTGTGCTTCTGGCCCACTGGGCTGCTGGTTCTGGGAGAAGAGGAGGCCTGGAGCGTAGCTGAACGCGTTGGGAGACACCAGCTGCGACTGGCGCTTGTTGGAGAAGTCGTGATTGACAAAGTCGGTGCCCTCGGCTTCAGGGAGGAACTCAGCAGGAGGAGCACTTGGGGAATTGTAGGAAGACATCCTGGCACGGGGGGCGGGACGTGGGGCTGGTTTGGGGGCGGGGCGAGGGGGCAGTGTGGACGTGGAGGACGATGCGTTTGCGTCTGATGCAGAGGGGGAGGTGGATGGTTCTTTGGGGGGAGGACGTTTACTTTTGTCCAGTGAAACGTTCCCAATATGGATGGGCAGCGTCAGCATGACGTCGGGAGACTTCAGACTGACCTAAACCAGAGAAAGAGGACCATTGACTTATTTGTTGTAGGGATACAGACTTTATATCTACAATTAATAAAGCTCGTAGGTTTGGTTCCCGATTGTTTATGAGGGTACTGTAGCGGTGGACGGTGGCTTCTGCCAGCTGCAGGGGAGGCTCGCTTCACCTGGTTGACCAGTCCCCACCTGTGCCTCTACAGCTGAGTAGAAACCACAACACCACCACATGCATATAAACGTTTAAGCCCATTATTTATAACATTTATAAAAACCAGAATGTCCTTTCCACCTGTATTAAAAAGAAAATACAAGCGAAAAGGACACACTGGACAAGCTGCTGACCACTTCAGGCCTGAATGCTGCTTTATCTGCTATTCTCAGGTAAAATGCATGACTGTTGCGTCCTAATGCGTACCTGGTACTATACGATATGAAGTATCAAAGGAAATGTCAATCATTTATGAGATGCATCATGATTTGGTTTTCTTATTTCTTTGCGAACAATAAATTAGGTTCTGCATGTTTAACAGGAAGAGTTGCGCTCAGGCATGTTTACTGTTGACAGGAACCCGATCGTTTCAGGGAAGATCATCTTACCTTCACAAAATATTCAATCTTTATCAGCTCACAGCCAGAAAGGGAGGACTGAGGCAGCGCAGGTATGATGATCTGCTCTTTCCATTCCACCTCCTTGCCAGGCTTCACTGCACCTCCTTCCACCTCCACAATGACTTTGATATCATGGATGGGCTTCTTCATCTCATAGGTTACCCGCTGAAAACACACCAAGACATACATTTTCACTCCCAGCTTAGCTCCCATCTACAGCGGCGGCTCGCGATTAAGTCGTCTCAGAGAATCTCGCAGTGGAATTAAACAAGTTCACTACGGTCGCATTAAATACAGTCCAATTCATGACCGTGACGTCGCTGTAACTGCAATGTCAGCTCTTAAGAGCATCCTAGTTATGACATCCACCGATTTCACCTTTTTGACTCGTAGTGCAACGATTTTAAAAATGCAGTTCATTTTATCGTATCATTTCTTAGGGGTTTGATTCCGAGCTCTGGCTGTTGGGGCCAAGCTCCACACTTACAATAAAGACGGAGCTCATGACACTTAACTTTTCAAAGACATTTTAGTAACAGCAAATGTTTATCGTGTAATTCGGAGTTCAGAACATAAACATAATTAAATTGGGTTAAAGACCAGCCCACAATGATGCTCTCTGGCAGTGGAGCCAATGTAATGTTGTGGACTATATGTTGATTAGGAAAAGCTTACGGACACACCCTAAGTGATTTGTTGATACAAGACATGCTTCAACTCATGCACTCGCTTCGTTAACTTTCACCCTCATGTTGGCTCCATTCAGTGTGCTGCTGTTAAATTAAAGAAGAAAGCAACTTCTTTCCACATCTTCCCTTTGCAGGAGTTGCCACAATGGTTCCTTATGTTCCACATTTCAGATTTCCACGTGTCAGACATCGTGGAAAGCTTAGTAACAGCACTTTCCCTTCCCAAAATCCCTCTTTATTATCGTTTGGGAACGGTGCAGCATTTGTTCAGCGGGATCATTACACAGTACAGGACCGTGAACACAGGCCCACACGTCTCCACAGTTACCGAGATCTCCGAGCTACGCTGTACCACCTGGCTGAACCGATGTCACCAAGAGCTAAGGCAGTTGTTGAGACAAAGTGGGATCCAACCACATACTGACAAGGCGTCTACCTGAAAACGTCCAGTTAGTGTACATTTAGGTTTTAAAAGAGAGTTGACCTGCATGAGGCTGGCTACGATGTTTCCAGTAGTCTTTGCGGACTGGTTCAGGATGGTAGCTGTGACCTGGATGATCTGGCCTGGTGTGTAACCTTTCATATTTGTTTCAGCTCTCAGGACGATGGTGCCCGTTTTCATCAGCATGTAGGTGAACTGCTGGGTTACTGTAGAAGAGGAGGGGCCCTGCAAGGACAGACACACATGGATTTCTCTTACATTTATTCATTTTGACATTTCAGCTTACGACAAAAGGGGAAAAACTACAACAACACTGTCCTGACCAATTTTGGGATAAAACAGGTATTACCTTTTCTTTTTTCAAACGTTAATATGAAAGAAGAAAAATTCTAAGATAAAGACCAAACATAGGCCAGCAAACGTCTGTTTCTCTACCGCTTCTGGAAATCATGTGACAACAGACCTGTGGACTCAAGTCACATGACATGAACTCAAATTGAACATCTGAACACACAATCTGGTTTACTCAACCAATCAATGTGAGAGTCTGGTTTAATCAAATCCACATAGACGCGTGCGATGTCTCACCCATATCTCCGGTATTTCATTCAGGTTTAGAAGACGGAGCAGGTAGAAAGGTTTCTCAGTGCTGTGGTCCTTGGAAAACCGTGGCGTGTCGATAAAAGCCCTCACTCTGTAAATGATCTTTCCATAACTGCCTTCAAAGGATGTTGGCGCAGAGGCTGTAAGACACAAAGGTGAAAAACAGATTAGCTGTAATCACACAATCCAAATCACAGCAGAGCAGGTGGTTGCTGCTGGACCTCTGGACAGGTGCGTCGACGTTTCCATCTGGAACGCTGGCGTCTAATCACTTAGTCTGTGTTACACCATGGATCAGTTTTACTACCAAGTCCAGAAAACCCAACTAAACCAACTAAAACTTCCCTGATTGAAAAGAGCCAGTGAAAACACATGTTTAAATCAACATAATGACTATGAGAATGGTAAGAAACTGGTTGGAGGAGTTTTGTGGGTTTCATCTATCCCTGCCGAGATGCTCCAGCTGAACAAAAGCTAAACAACAAAAGATCACATTCATTCGCGTGCAAGAGAGTCAATCAAAATAAAGCTCGGCAAAGCCCTGCAGACAGGGAATCTGGGGAAATCTATACTTCCTTCAACACTGTTCCGAAGCTGTACGTCAATAAAAACATGGATTACGTTTTTATCTAGAAAGACTAGAAGATCCAGCACATCAGAATGTTTCCCCATGACCTCACTTGGGTATCTCTCGATCTCCTTATCTTTGGATGAGTCAGCGGATCCTCCCAACACTGACGTCATCATGACTGCGTTGGACTGATAAAGTAGGAACAAATGACATCATGATGTGGGCATGAAGAGGCAGCGACGGGTGGAAACGTTGAGGAACATATTTGCAAACACTTTTTAAAAATTCAAATGTTGTACCCAACAAATCAGACAAAAAAAAAAAGAAAAAACACAGAAAACTTAAATTTATGAAAGTAAAATTATTCTTACAATAGTTGATGCCTTTGTGGAGGATATTAATGCCAGATATGTTTCTTATCAGCCTAATTTATGTAACTACACAGACATGGACGCAATTGTTGGCATCTTTCCACAAATAAAAAAAAAAAAAAACAAAGCTCCAGATGCTAAGATAACTTGAATAACTAAGATAACAACTAAAAACTAATGAGATGAACGAGTTAGAAAAGACTGAGAATAAAGACAGTAGTGAGATGATAAAACTGACAGTTTGACGCGTGTTAATCGGGAAGTGTGACCTGCAACTAACATCTCAGGCGTCTTCAAGCTTCAGTCAGTCTGACTGGTCAAAGTTCTCACTCTGCTGTTCACCACACTGAACATGGACCAGGGAACCCAGAGGACAGAGCTGAGGAGATCAGAAGGAACCTTCAAGAAAAACATGCTTAAGGACCATCTCAAGCAGCTTGATGTTCCCGGGACTACAGTTGGACTATACATGGATACAGACACAAGAGGACAACTGATGCCAAACTGAAGAAAGGATAATATGAATGGAAACCAAAGAACCCAAAACCACTTCCAAAGAGATTCAACGTGAACTCCAAGCTCAAGGTTCAGGAGGTTCAGTTCACTCAAATCAAGCCAAAGTGGACGACGGAGGACCACTTTACTATTAAAATAGTATAAATAAAACAAAAGTTAAAAGTCAAACTGGAATTTGTGCACGTGTGCACTCTGACAGAACACGAGAACGTTCTTTGGACAGATAAGACAGAACTGGGGCTTTTTGTCACATCAGCTCTACGTTCACAGAAAAATTAAAAGTTTGAAAAACAAGAAGTAGCTACAGTAAAACACGGCGGCTCAGTGATGATGTAATTTACTCAATGTAGGATGAATGTGAGTCTAGTCCAAGAACGTATAGGATGTGTGGAACATGTGTGGAACTACATGTTTGAGTTGGAGGAAGTTCTCCAGTGTAGACAGATCAACCTGCATGGAGGGGAGATGCTCACTATCATTCTCCTTCTCCCATCACCTCCACTGCGTCTACAGGGCACCCAAGGACAGGGCCGGCCTTCTTGATTAGTTTATCAAGTCTCTTCTTATCTACAGCTAAAATGCTTCCCCAGCAGACCAGTCTCCAGAGTCTTCATGTGGAGCAGTAAGTGCCGACGGCCTGTAACTGCCGGGTCCTTTGGGTGCTAAATCTTCGACACAGACATCACATAGGATGTTTTCCACAGGTGTGTCACGCTCCCCGAGGCTCAAGTTGAGGCTCAGCTGCACAGTAGGTCTGCACAGGACTTCGGGAGCCTGGAACTGATGCTGTCTGGACTCGCAGCCTTGCTTCCCTTAATCCTTCTCAACTGGTTTCTCCCCCGGGATGCTGCGAGGGGCAGGATAGATCAAGGGGGCTCTGTGGTGGGGGGTAGCAGTATGAGGGTGTTATCTGTCAGCATGCAGTTAAACGACAGTCCTCCAGGACCTCGCAGTGCAGCACCTCCAATGGCCAATGTGCCTCAGAACCTGGATGATGGCAGGAGGGGGAGGGTGAGGTGGGAGGGGTTAACAGGCACGTCCGCACTTTGTGGTGATAAATGTCCGTGACAGAGGGGAGAGCGACTCCAGCGATCTTTCCAGATGTGCTCCCACGCCAGGACTTTGTCCCCCATTGATCATTTCAGTCTTAGAAAGTAAATAAATGAACAATGCAGGACCCAATGCAACAGACGGAGGGTGAAAACTCTCACGCAGCGTCTCCGTTCAGAAGGACGTTAGATGAAAGGTTTTCCAAGCCGACACCGTAAAACAAACTTCAATATACCCACGTCCAAAGAAATGTAAGTAAGTCTGATACCAGAACTATAATACATCAGTTCAGACTGACACATTTCTATCTTGATATAATAAAGGGTAAACCAGTATCAAAAATCAGAACCAGGATGAAAAGGAAAAACAAAATCACACAACAAAGTGAAGAGAAGAAGAAGGGAACCTCTCATGTGTCACACATACACACCTGATATGACGAACCTGAAGGGAAAGGTGTGTTCTCCGTGTTTCAGGGTTCCTGTGCGGGACAGAAACAGAGCGCATCACCGGTGGAAATGGTCACAGTCCGGTACATGACCGTCTGCTCAGGCTGCTGATGGAAACCTTGACATGGCTCGTTACATCTGTGTGTGACAGCTTGTGGATGCTTTGATGTGCAGCAACGCACCTTTTTCTGCAACAGAGACGGTGCTGTTGAAGTACTGCTCCTCCATCGCCCACGCCGTGTCGTTGACCTTGGTGGTGATGCCACAGAAACCATTGCAGTTCACTTTGATGGCTGCAGATAAACACGCGGATCAGTTTCTACAGTTTCTTGATGTTTTCAAGAAATGTCTTTGTCATGTTTTGGTCAAACATGTCCCAGTACAATAGATGTCTGTTCAGCCTCGTCTTCATGGCTAAATTCACTGAGTTTGATACTCCACTTGACTCCGCTTCCCCTTAATGGGTTCTGGCCTTTATGAAATCTGTCTTTAAAGCCTTAAATGCAACATAAGGTGAAGTTGTGGGAGGAGCTAAAGATGGAGAGGCTGGATAATTCCGGTCTGATTTACGTCTGATGTCACAAAACCTTGCAAATTTGGTCACCAGAAACAAACAGGAAGCCAGAGGTCAGACTAGGGGGAAGACGGAGGTCAGACTAGGGGGAAGACGGAGGTCAGTCTAGGGGGAAGCCGGAGGTCAGACTAGAAGGAAGCCGGGAAGAAGGAAGCCGGAGGTGAGACTACGAGTTATACGGAGGTCAGACTAGGGGTAAGACGGAGGTCAGACTAGGGGGAAGACGGAGGTCAGACTAGGGGGAAGACGGAGGTCAGACTAGGGGGAAGACGGAGGTCAGACTAGGGGGAAGCCGGAGGTCAGACTAGGGGGAAGCCGGAGGTCAGACTAGGGGGAAGCAGGAGGTCAGACTAGGGGGAAGCAGGAGGTCAGACTAGGAGGAAGCCGGGAAGAAGGAAGCCGGAGGTCAGACTAGGGGGAAGCCGGAGGTCAGACTAGGGGGAAGCAGGAGGTCAGACTAGGGGGAAGCCGGAGGTCAGACTAGGGGGAAGCCGGAGGTCAGACTAGGGGGAAGCCGGAGGTCAGACTAGGGGGAAGCCGGAGGTCAGACTAGGAGGAAGCCGGAGGTCAGACTAAGAGGAAGCCGGAGGTCAGACTAGGGGGAAGCCGGAGGTCAGACTAGGGGGAAGCCGGAGGTCAGACTAGGGGGAAGCCGGAGGTCAGACTAGGGGGAAGGCGGAGGTCAGACTAGGGGGAAGGCGGAGGTCAGACTAGGAGGAAGCCGGAGGTCAGACTAGGAGGAAGCCGGGAAGAAGGAAGCCAGAGGTCAGTCTAGCGGGAAGCCGGAGGTCAGACTAGGAGGAAGCCGGAGGTCAGTCTAGGAGGAAGCCGGAGGTCAGACTAGGGGGACGCTGGAGGTCAGACTAGGGGGAAGCCGGAGGTCAGACTAGGGGGACGCTGGAGGTCAGACTAGGGGGAAGCCGGAGGTCAGACTAGGGGGAAGCCGGAGGTCAGACTAGGGGGAAGCCGGAGGTCAGACTAGGGGGAAGCCGGAGGTCAGACTAGGGGGAAGCCGGAGGTCAGACTAGGGGGAAGCCGGAGGTCAGACTAGGAGGAAGCCGGAGGTCAGACTAGGAGGAAGCCGGGAAGAAGGAAGCCAGAGGTCAGACTAGGGGGAAGCCGGAGGTCAGACTAGGAGGAAGCCGGAGGTCAGACTAGGGGGAAGCCGGAGGTCAGACTAGGGGGAAGCCGGAGGTCAGTCTAGCAGGAAGCCGGAGGTCAGACTAGAAGGAAGCCGGAGGTCAGTCTAGGAGGAAGCCGGAGGTCAGACTAGGAGGAAGCCGGAGGTCAGACTAGGGGGAAGCCGGGAAGAAGGAAGCCAGAGGTCAGACTAGGGGGACGCTGGAGGTCAGACTAGGGGGAAGCCGGGAAGAAGGAAGCCGGAGGTGAGACTAGGGGGAAGCCGGAGGTCAGACTAGGGGGAAGCCGGAGGTCAGACTAGGGGGAAGCCGGGAAGAAGGAAGCCAGAGGTCAGTCTAGGAGGAAGCCGAAGGTCAGACTAGAAGGAAGCCGGAGGTCAGACTAGGGGGACGCTGGAGGTCAGACTAGGGGGAAGCCGGGAAGAAGGAAGCCAGAGGTCAGACTAGGGGGACGCTGGAGGTCAGACTAGGAGCTAGACGGAGGTCAGACTAGGGGGAAGCCGGAGGTCAGACTAGAAGGAAGCCGGAGGTCAGTCTAGGAGGAAGCCGGAGGTCAGTCTAGAAGGAAGCCGGGAAGAAGGAAGCCAGAGGTCAGTCTAGGGGGAAGCCGGAGGTCAGACTAGGGGGAAGCCGGAGGTCAGACTAGGGGGAAGCCGGAGGTCAGACTAGGGGGAAGCCGGAGGTCAGACTAGCGGGAGGCCGGAGGTCAGACTAGCGGGAGGCCGGAGGTCAGTCTAGGGGGAAGCCGGAGGTCAGTCTAGGGGGAAGCCGGAAGTCAGACTAGAAGGAAGCCGGGAAGAAGGAAGCCAGAGGTGAGACTACGAGTTATACGGAGGTCAGACTAGGGGGAAGCAGGAGGTCAGACTAGGAGGAAGCCGGAGGTCAGACTAGGGGGAAGCCGGAGGTCAGACTAGGGGGAAGCCGGAGGTCAGACTAGGGGGAAGCCGGAGGTCAGACTAGGGGGAAGCCGGAGGTCAGACTAGGGGGAAGCCGGAGGTCAGACTAGGGGGAAGCCGGAGGTCAGACTAGGGGGAAGCCGGAGGTCAGACTAGGAGGAAGCCGGAGGTCAGACTAGGAGGAAGCCGGGAAGAAGGAAGCCAGAGGTCAGACTAGGGGGAAGCCGGAGGTCAGACTAGGAGGAAGCCGGAGGTCAGACTAGGGGGAAGCCGGAGGTCAGACTAGGGGGAAGCCGGAGGTCAGTCTAGCAGGAAGCCGGAGGTCAGTCTAGCAGGAAGCCGGAGGTCAGACTAGAAGGAAGCCGGAGGTCAGTCTAGGAGGAAGCCGGAGGTCAGACTAGGGGGACGCTGGAGGTCAGACTAGGGGGAAGCCGGGAAGAAGGAAGCCGGAGGTGAGACTAGGGGGAAGCCGGAGGTCAGACTAGGGGGAAGCCGAAGGTCAGACTAGAAGGAAGCCGGAGGTCAGTCTAGGAGGAAGCCGGAGGTCAGTCTAGAAGGAAGCCGGGAAGAAGGAAGCCAGACGTCAGTCTAGGAGGAAGCCGGAGGTCAGACTAGGAGCTAGACGGAGGTCAGACTAGGGGGAAGCCGGAGGTCAGACTAGAAGGAAGCCGGAGGTCAGTCTAGGAGGAAGCCGGAGGTCAGTCTAGAAGGAAGCCGGGAAGAAGGAAGCCAGACGTCAGTCTAGGAGGAAGCCGGAGGTCAGACTAGGAGCTAGACGGAGGTCAGACTAGGGGGAAGCCGGAGGTCAGACTAGGAGCTAGACGGAGGTCAGACTGACTAGGGGGAAGCCGGAGGTCAGACTAGGGGGAAGCCGGAGGTCAGACTAGGGGGAAGCCGGAGGTCAGACTAGGGGGAAGCCGGAGGTCAGACTAGAGGAAGTCAGTAACCAGCAGCAGTGAACAGTAAATGCATCACATTTACAGACATATATTCCAGGTGAGCTGCTGTTTCCAGCAGTAGGACGGATATCACACCTGTTCATGTGGGGTATAAACCCATGTTTGAGGCTCAGTTTGGTGGTAAAGAAACTGGAATAAACTACAGTCACTTCTTTGCTGAGATGAAAAGGTTATTTACTTTACAGCACGTTCACATCATCGTTCTCCAAATAAGCCTACAGTTCAAGTACCTTAGTGTTGACTCTGCTCTTATTCATGTGTCTGTGGCTATTTTGCATGAAAAGGCATTTCAAGCATCAAGTGGAATAAATTATGCCAAATATCACACACCTAATAAAATAAATGTTGGCATCATATTTGTTTATTAGATAAAAAACAACAAAGAAAACCCAGGTTTTACTGGGGTTCTTTGAACAGTCCGTACGTAATCTAAAAACATCGGTCGCATCGTTAAACCATTTTACAGCCAACATTTGCTCAGTCATGTGTGATTTATATCAGAAACCAGTCAGCGAGTGAAACTGTTGCGAGTGATACGACTAGGAAGAAGTCTGCAGAGACCAGTTCAACCAGCAAAAGGAATGTGAGCGGACGGGAAAGTCCAGAATCATCCTGGGACGTTCCCAAAACACAGACTGCTCCCAGCATGCAAAACACGAGCAGAAAGAGGACTTGCTTCACCTTTCACACGGCCACGAGGAAGAAATAAAGGGGCTGATGCTCGTGCACAGCCAGTTCCACATCAATAAACGCCTCAACTATGTGCACTTTGAAAGGTGAAGAGCTACATTACGGAAGAGAAGGATACGAACCCTCTTCAGTTTTTTGTTTTTTAAAGGTTTGTCTTGTATGATCGCTTCCGTCTTCTTGACAAAAGGGTTCATTTAAATGTCTTCTTGTCATCTGAATCCTAGAAACATCATTGAGAACAATAAAACTCTTTCAGATCTTAAATATCAAGATTTAAATGAGGCGTTGCTCTGAAGTGGAAGTTCAGTTTTCCATTTCCTCTCTCTTTTGTTTTCTTCCTGTTTTCTGTCTGAGACAGTAACTTAACCTGAAAATTCAGCCATAAGTGTAGCGAAATTAAAACGCTCTCCATGTCTAATGAAACATATAAATGAGCTTTTACTGCAAACAAACTGGCCGCCACATCCACGCCTGGTCTGTTTCCACTGTCGCAGTAGTCATCTGTCTGCTGAACATACCTCACACTTATGCAACGTGGTATCTGTGGATCTGATGGGACGCATCAGTTCTCAGGAAACATCCAGGTTTACTTGTGACGCGTTTTACAAGAGTGGCATCACAGATTCATGCCGCGGTGCACCTCTACATTTCACTAGTTTCATCAATTGTGTCCTTACAGTTTTATTTCAGTCAGGTACGAGTGCAAAAGTCTCAGACACACCTAAGAGTTGTTAACATAAACGTTACTGACCTTATTCGTTTGAGTCTGTACAAAGAGCAGGAAATGTAATGAGAATATTAGAAACAGGCCAATTAATGGGCTGGTCCATTAATCAGTTGGTCTTTTCTTTTTGTTTAATTATTTAACAAATTGTCCATAAAAAAATGTAGTCAACGTCAAGATAAAATGTGCAAACAAATAAAATAAAATCGCACAACGTGCAGAGCGCCGTCAACTGCACAGATTTAAATCTATCCCGTGCGGATGCTTACAACAAGCTTATTTAACTTGATTTATGTTTTAGGTTGGAGAGAACGAGGTCCATGCATGTTCTGCTCGTCTCCTGAAGGGACCAGAACGTAAGTAATTAAAAGTCGGACTAAACAGCGACGCCAGGAGCGACCTGCATTACTGCCGCTAACACGGAGGTCCGTCAAATAAAGCTGCGTCTGAAACCGCGCAGCTGGCCTTCGGCGTTTTAGAGACTTACAGTGGTTCCAAGAAAGTAAAAAAGGACGGAAACAGAAGTTATAAATAACACCTCACAGGCCAGTGTTGTACCTGGGCGGCTCACTTCCTTGTTTCCCGTCCAGGTGAACCGCGGGTGGAGGAATCTTACCTTTGCACTGCAGCGCCTGGCTCAATTTAATCGTCACAGTCCCACTAATAGAGTCGCCGGGACTGTACACTTCTTTGCCATTGTTAAACGCGATCTGAAAGTGCTGAATTTTCCCCATGTCGTCCCGCCGACACTAAAGATCACCTGTACACTCTAACAACTGGAGGCAAGTTTACTGCTGGCTGTCCCCGCCCCCTTTCCCATGACGTCACCGACATCTCCAAGGTGATCTTGAGGAATTTTCATTTATGAGGTTCCACAAATATGCTCGTTTGTGTGTGTCAGGTAAACTCACGGGACGACATTATTCCGTGTTGCTGAAGTGAAGTTGTGACAAAACGAAGTGGTTTATGATAAAAGCTGCTAACCTGGCAAACACCTACTGCGTCCGTTCAGTTCTGCGCTCCAGCGCCAGGACTGTTGGACCTTGGGAATACCTGTCGCCTTGTGGGACATAATGATCATGCTGGTAGCTTTGGAAAAGGACAGTAAACAAAAAGCTGAGAGATTATGAAACAGAAGCAGCTGAATAATAAGGAAACACTGAAATAAGTCAGACATGGTTCTTTAAGCTGTCACGGTCGACCGTCCAGTCGACAGCTGGAGCCACAAAAACAGTTTTTGGAGAAGCTGGAGCTTTTGGAAGCTGTGGATCCATATCTGATCCCAAAGACTGGAGATTGATCCCACCCGCTGCCTCTGCTGAGACACCCAACTTGGTTTGTTTTGTTGTTTGCACGTGGAGCCACAGTTCTGGAGTTAAACATGATTTAACCGAGACAACCTACCTATGAAGCACTTTAAAAACGGTTTCTAAACCAGTTAGTCCCATTAGAATCAGATTTACAATTACATTTAGGGTAAAAATAATGTAAAGATGTAAGACAGACATAAAACATAGACAATAAAAAAGTACAACTAAAGATAAGTTAAATTAAAATCTATCCAGGAGTGGCAGAGCTCTGATGCGTGTGGAGGCTGTAAGGCACATGTGTCAAACTCGAGGCCCGCGGTCCAGATGTGGCCCGCCATGTCGTTTTATGTGGCCCGTGAGAGCTTAAAAGTTTTGAGTGTCTACAAATAAATAGCAAAAAAGAAATTAAGCGCGTGCGTTTACCAAAAACTACATTTCCCACAATGCCTTTCGACTTCAATAGCCGCGGCAGTGTTTCCACATCTATGCCAACGAAGTGAAATTGAGATATGAATAATGATCCCAAAATGTCCAGAAAGTGAAAAATTGATGCAGAAGGAAGACTGTTTCAAGAAAGATGGGAAAGCGAATACTTGTTTGTGCTTCAAGGAGAAAGACCGGCATGTCTTTTGTGTTACGAGGCAATACCGGTTGTCAAAGATACAATCTGCGTCGACATTTCGACGCCAAACACGGAGATAAGTGCGCGTGCATTTGTTTTGTGTTTATCATTTCAGAAGATGATCAATCGATAGTAGAGAGAGAATCCCCTCGTGTTCAAAAACAGGCAGCATCTCCTCCTCAAAGAGGACTACAATATATACAATATATAAACTCATCCATGTTCAGCTCATAATTACTTCTTCCCAGCTTATCTAGTAGATAACCAGAGATAACCTTCTGATTTTGTAACTATTATTTTTTGAAAACTTATTCATAGCAGTAAATGAATTCAATTATATACATTTTTTGATAAATAAAAGATTAAACAAATGTTTTACATCAGTGAACTTTTCAGGTGTGTTTTTTCTTTGTTTACTTGGAGAGTTTGATCCTTCATTAATGGACTTATGTGGGTTTTCATAAGCTGACAACATTTTAAAGGATGTATGTTAGTGCAACAAGCAACCATATGTTTTCTATGCAACTGTAATTGTCACTTGAATAATTTATAATAAATAATGAGTTATTTAACATTAAGGAGTGGTTACATTTATTTTACATTACATTTATAAGTCACATCTGGCCCTTTGAGGACAGCCGTTATGCTGATGTGGCCCTCTGTGAAAATGAGTTTGACACCCCTGCTGTAAGGTTTCCACCACGTTGAGCCTTTCTCCACCGATGGTCATTTGTCATTTTGACCAACTCCAACATGGTAAATACATGAAAAGGCTCCTGGTGCACCTCTGCTATGTTTCACGTGACTTTGTTGTTATGGAAAGCTTTTGTGGCGTCATCTTTCAAGTACAGTACACCTGTCACTAGACACCTGACCCACCTTTTTTTTTTAAATCTCCACCCACTGCTTCACCTTTATACTACAACTACTGTCCTCACTTCTTTTTTAAACAAGGAAACTTTGTATGGAAATATTTTGTGGGCAATGACACATGCATGCCTGTATTGACTCCAGCCTCAGAGGACATGAGAGGACAATATTAATGATTATAGATAGAGGTAGAAAAGACATCCATCCATCATATATATATATATATATATATATATATATATATATATATATATATATATATATATATATATATATATATATATATATATATATATATATATATATATATATAAATGAGTGCAGGACTACACGTTTTCCCTTATCCTCCACAAGGTGGCAGCAGTGGATCATTTAGAGGAACTTCAACCACGTGGCCTTTTTGTCAGAGAAAAAGATTCAAATCTTGTATCTTATCGTGTATCTTAGTGGTAATTGATGCTACACCGGTTCATTTATGTTGTAAATGGAACATAGAGGTTTTATTTTATTAGAAAGTATTTTGAGCTATTGTGTTTTTATAAGGAAAAATCAGATGGCACATGCTGTTAGTTTATGAACCAGCAGTTTTTCAGCGTTCGACTGATCACAGTAAAAACCTGAGCGTACAAAAGTGTGTGTCCATTCAGGTTTCTGTAAAATGTTCAAAAACTGCTTTTGATTTCCAAAATAAGACAAGTACAATTAAAGTTAAAAAAAAGGATGTTCTGTAAAATGTTAATAAAGAAAAATGACATGTTATTCTCACAACCCACATTTTATTGACAGTTTTAACACCAAAACATACCAGTTGTTGGAGAGTCGACCTTTGGGCCTGGCGGGAGTCTCCTCAGGCCTGCGTAGACCGTAGGCCTTTTCTCCGGGTACATCGGATTCCTCCCAGTCCAAAGACATGCCTGTTAGGTTGATTGATGATTATAATTTGTCCTAAAGTCTAAATTGTATGATTGTTTATACGTGGCCCTGGGATGGACTGGCAACCTGTACAGGGTGTAGCCCTGCTTTCCACCTGTAATGAGCTGGGATGCATGTCCCATCAAATTTATGGTAAACTGTGAGTTCTTTTTTCCGCTCAATGTACTTTATAGGGCTTTATAGTTTTATTTTACCACATTACATTTAGTAGACACTTTTATCCAAAGCCAGGTGCAACAGAGAAATCCAATTTAGCTTCTACAACATACATACAGGGACTGTGTGGACTGTAAGTAACAAAATATTCAATAAATAACAAAAAAAAAAGACAAAAACACAATTAGAAAATTACATTTTTTTAACCATACAACATGTGAGCATTACAAAGGTTGTCAAAGAATGTAATTTAGATGAAATAAACACAGATGTATGATGAAGTGAAATCAAAGTAAATTATATGTATATTTCAAAATCTAATGATATATTATTTTTTTTTAAATAAATATAGGATTTGTCAGCTGCTGGGCGTGTCACGTGGTCTGCCGGTATCAGTTTGATTTGCTTGCATCAGTGTAACAGTGGGACGGACTGGGTTACAAGGAAAACGGCATTTTGACTTTGATAGCAGCATTTGCATAAAAAGTTGGACAGGTTAATGTAAACTGCCCTCTTATTTTAACACACGCTGCACACCTCACAAATACATGTCTAAGAGTATTTGTGGCCGCTTCTCGGCCTTTTGGCTAAGATCAAGTGTAATATCTGTTCTTATCAGTTTTTTATATTACAGGAAGAGGTGGCCTAGTGGTTACAGTGGTGGTCTTGGGTGTGGAGGACCCAGGTTCCCAGGGTGATTGCTCACCCTGAGCAAGGACCTTAACTCCCATTTGCTCCCCGGGCGCTGGTTCTGGCAGCCCACTGCTCACTAGTGAAACTAGTTGATGGGTTAAACGCAGAGGTCCAATTTTTGTGTGTGTCGTACATACGTGGTGTGAACGATGTCCATACTGACAAGAGTGGTCATGAAAAAAAAAAAAAAAAACAGCCTTGTTTAGAATATTATACAACTATATTAGCAAAGTATTTTCTTTTGCATAAAATACAATTCGGACTAGATTTTTGAAGAATAAGCTAGTGGTGCTTTTGAGGCCTGTGTCCGGGGAAATGCGGAGAAAAACTGATGGAGTTTTTGGATCTTGTCCCATTAACGTCTGACATAGATTTGGAGCTCTTCAAGAGTCCCGGTCCCTCTTCATTATATTTGCATATCAGTAGCTCTGTGCAGTAACCTGGAAAGAGGGATTTATCCAACATTCTGCACTTTCTGGAATACTGATTCATTTGACAACGATACTCATTTCCACCGTCTGATGGTCCATCCCAGATGCTTTAGAGACATCGACACCACCACTGGACAAGCATAACGTACAGTAAAGTTTTGAGAAATATTTATGAATATAGCTCTGTACTGTAGAGTATGAGAAAGCTTTAATTCAGTTCAGTTCAATTTTATTTATATAGCGTCTATTACAACACAAGTTGTCTCCAGGATCTTTCCAGAGACCAGAACATGACCCCCGATCATTTATTACATAAACAACGGCAGGTAAAAACTCCCCTAGTGGAAGAAAAACCTTAAACCAAACAGTGGCAGGAAAAACTCCCCTTTAAGAGGGAAGAAATCTGGATCAGGACCTGGCTCGTAAGATGGGACCCTCCTGCCTGTGACTACTGGTCCTGACGCACTAAAGTTTACACCAACTAGATGTTTTAATGAACACAAACGTTTGAAGTTTGGTTTTAAAGGTGGAGGTGGTATCAGCCTCCTTCACCCAAACTGGAAGTTGGTTCCATAGTGATGTTCCTGATAGCAGAACACCCGTCCTCCAGATCTACATCTGGATCTTCTAGGAACTACTGAGAACTCTATTAGGAACATAAGGTTCTACCAGGTCTTTCAAATTTCACGTCACTTGGCCATTTTGGACTTTTTTTTCATTTTACAGGAAGGCGAACACAAGAGACGTGGTCTCTCTTGTTGGTTCCTGTCAGCATTCGTGCTGCTGCGTTTTGGATCATCTGGAGGATCTTCAGAGAATTACTTGGACATTACTGCTGCTACTACTGCTGGTAAGTTCGGAAGTGTGGTGATTACGGACGATGAAGTGATAACTGCTAGTTGCTGGCTGAGCCAGCTGTCAATCAGTCATATTAGAAATAAATCTATCACGTCTCATAAACTCTTCTGAAGTGGTACGAATGACTTTAAGCCCCTCAGAGTTGTCGTGGATGTGAACTCAAAGGACCAAAATGGCTGTAAATATGTTGAATAAAGAAATATGTTTATTTCGGTTTTAAAAATGAACATCAACACGAGAGTCGAGATCGACTCACTTTTGGTGCGACTCAACCTGAAGTTAGATGGTTGGCGCTCGTTCGGTCCCGCCCCCTGAACGATTAACACTCAACAGCTATTTACTGTTTAAGAACACAATTCACCGGGAGGTCCACAAATGCAGCGTAAAGCTTTATCATTTCAAGAAGAAGCCACATGTGCACATCGTCTAGAAATGCAGCCATCTTCTGTTGGCTAAAACTCATTTAAAATGAGCTGAAACAAGTGGGAAACTGTCCTGTCTGACTAATCGACATGTGATGCAGCATCCAAAGAGGAGCAGGTCCAACGGCTTGTCTTTGGTGCTCAGTTCAAATCCCTGCACCTCTGATGGAAGGAGGCTGCATCGGTGCCCATGGAAGGGGCAGCCTTCAATATGAAAGGGAAACATCAGTGCTGAAAGAGTGAAGTTTCCTTTTTATGCCCCAATCCAGACGATATTTTGTTAAGCAAAGGCCTTGCATTTTTCACTAACACAATGCTTTACCTTTATACTGCAGCCATTGTAAAAGCAACGGTTTGTAGCAGAGGAATCCAGGCCTGGACTGAACTGCAAATAGTTTCACCTTTCATCAACTGAAAACCTTTTGTGTACCATGAAATAAAAAAATATGACAAAGAAGACCCTGGACTGCTGAGCAGCTCAAATCCTGTCAGTCAAGACTGAACTGTATTCATCTCCAAAAACGCTGTCTCCTCAATTCCCATAGGTATCTGGACCGCTGTTAAAAGAAGAAGGGATGCTACACAGAGGTAAACATAACCCTGACTCTCTTTGTTTTGAGATTTGTTGCCTCCATCAAATTTAAATGTCCTTATTGTCATCGTGAGATGGTACAGTTCCTCAGTTTTAAGTATTCTATTTCTATTCAAAGTTTAGTTATGAATCGATTCTGGGTTCATGAGATGTGCAAGTCATTGCATCCCATTTCATTAACATTTTACACAGTGTTTTCTCTCTTTTGGATTGTGAGGTTTTAATAGAAAGAAGTCTGTTGGTGTTACGCACCAAAGTTGTCCATGTGCAGGTCTAGAGCTGAGTAAGACCGGAGTTCAATGACCAACACCAACACTATACGTGTGAGAATAAACACTATTACAATACATTTAAAGAGTGTAAAGACGCTATACTTTGTACCATCTTATTAGGTCCACGAGCGTTCGCAGCACGATTTGGAATAAACTGAAGTGCCTGCTGAAGCATAAGTAGAGAGAGTTTCGCTGTCCAGACGGGATCTAAAGGCGAGTCCTGCGATTCCTCGCTCCTCTAGATCTAAGGAGCAAGAACAAAAGACCAGAGGAGCCTGACAGAAATACAGAATGCAGTCTGGGACTTTTTGGGCCACCTGCATCCCCAGGGCATTTTATTTGGGGCATCCTGAACCTCCAGGATTTTCATTATTTTTGTACTTTAGGAAATATTGACACTCCGTGCGCTTTCAACCCTGCACCATTGATTTGAGCTTAAGCATCACGCTTTCACCCTGACCAAAGCTGCTCCACAGTATTGGCGTAATTAATTAAAAAGAAAATGGTTTTTAGTATGGCTGGCTGCACAGAGAGAGGCAACAGCGGTAAGAAAGAGGGGGAGGGGGGGGGGGTGTTATACACATAGATCCTTTCACACACACACACTGATTGGCACACTGCACAGACTCCAGAGTGAAGGGAGCTGTATGAAAATCATTAACCCACAATGCACTGCAGAGTTGTGACAGATTCCTGCTCCAGGGCGGCTGGATTTATGAGCCATTACTCCTGCCAGCCAAGACCTAGTTGGTGCATTATGTTCCATGTCATCTGCCATTAGCCGCGCAGTGACTGATATCCATTGAGGAAGCCAATGCTCTCTGACACTGGCGAGCTGATCGGACTAGCCTGCCGTACGCAGGCCACGATGAAGCCGCAATTTTTTTTCTTCTTGTGCATCCAGTTGGGTTCATGCCTGCAGTTATCAGGGGAAAATAGTACAACCTCCAAACCCTCGCATCAGCCATTGTGCTCCGCAGAAAGCTCCAGCTGGCCTGTTTCTTTCTTTTTTTTTTTTTTTAAGGACACAATGAAATTTTGAAGGGCTCACTTCAGACTGTGTATGTCATGTTCCCAGAGTAATATGAACAGGAATGAAGGTGTATTTATACTTTTAAGACGCATGATATAATATAAAAGAAAGAAAGTTCAGACTCAGAGGTCAGGCATGATTATAAAAAAGCAGAAATAGAAAAGCAAATACCACGTGTACTTACTAATACAGCAAGAGTCAATAAATGGACAGATTAAAGAGATTTAAGTGGGCCTTGAGCGGCCTGTGCAGGACAACACAGTGCAGAAAATTGTCTCTAATGTTTCAAATGATAAATTACAGTATGTTTGTGGATTTTGTTTTCATAATCATGTGATTGTGCGAACTTCAACAGACAAACATGCTTAAGCTGATAACACTCAAGCTATAATTAAGAAAACATGTTTTTATTGTATACAACCACAAAAAATGGATGGAGGAAGAACATTGACGGAGGAAAACGTGAGTTAAACCTGACGATAACTTGAATGAAAGCTATCTGGAGTTCAGTTAATGCAAAACACTTGGAGGTGTGGTTTACATCTATTCTGGCTGAAAAAAGCTGTACAGAAGACGTATCTGCTGATGTGAACCCTTGGAGGCTGGATCCTTGGAGGCTGGATCCTTGGAGGCTGGATCCTTGGAGGCTGGATCCTTGGAGGCTGGATCCTTGGAGGCTGGATCCTTGGAAGCTGGATCCTTGGAGGCTGGATCCTTGGAGGCTGGATCCTTGGAAGCTGGATCCTTGGAAGCTGGATCCTTGGAGGCTGGATCCTTGGAAGCTGGATCCTTGGAGGCTGGATCCTTGGAGGCTGGATCCTTGGAAGCTGGACAGGGATCCAGCCTCCAAGAGTTTATCCATCATCCACACTTAGACAAGCTGTGTGTATGAAGAACTGTGGCTACTCTTTTTGGGGTGGATGAGAACAGAAACACAACGCAGAACCCTCAGCGAGGTAAAGAAGAGGCCACTAACAGGTGAAGCCTTGAAGACATCGCAGGAACTGGCACACATCTCTTTTTCTACGTCTACCATTCATATGTCAGAGAGAACACAACAGACAAAGTCGCTGCTCTTCAAAATGAAAAAGTGCTGCATGTTTACCAAAGAACACCGTGACAATCTGTAACCGCAGTGTGAAAATGGCCTGTGGACTGATGAAAGAAAGGTTGAGTTATCTGAGGATAAAGACGTAACACTTTCCACGTATGACACAAAAAAGCACAGCTTCCAAAACCAAAACATCATCCCGCCAGTGGAGGAGAGGCATGACTTGAGCCTAAACCCACTGCCACCATGGAGTTGATCCAGATATCCTCCAGCATAATCTCAAGGTGGCCATCCACTAGCTGAAGCTCCATAAACCCCACGTGATGCAGCATGGAAGTAAATCCACCACGGGATGACTTCACAAAGGGAAAATCCACCCTATTGATTGGTCCAGTCCAAGGCCAGACCTTAGAGATGCTGTGGAATGACCTCCAGAGAGACGTTCCCACCAGACATCCTCGAGATTTGTCTGAGCTGAGGCGGAAATGGGAACCAGGAATGGGAAAGATTCTGACCCGGAGCTGCAGAACCCACCAGTTTGAAATACTTCCCAAAGAGGTTTGACCAGCCATGGGTTCACTTATTTTCCCTCCGGTGTTGTCGGAAGGGTGCACAATACAGACACGAGCACTGATCACGGTTTGTGTGATATCACCGTAAGCGCACTCTCATATTCAGATTTGGCAAAAAGACAAAAAGAAACAAACAGAAAAATAACCGTCAGGAGAGACAGTGTAATAGGCAAAGATCAGAAGTTTGTCAGGGTTTTCATCTTCAGTCTTTTCTGTAAATACGAGTCATTCCCATCAGCCAACTGTCTAAAAGCTCTTTCTATGTGATGACCGAGGCTGAGAGTCTCTAGTACCCAGTCCTATCTGTTTTCTTTTAAGGGAAGGTCAGTGTATTGACCTATCTGTTTATGGGAGCGAGCATGACAAAACGCTGTATAATCTGTGTTGCCTTGATGTTCCATTAAATGATTGATTCAGCTGGCTGGCAGCCTGGGGGTTCCTGTGGGACTGTGAAAAGGTCAGTAACTGTTAGCTAATTGGTGGAATGATTAATAAATCAATGAGAGCTGAGCAGAGGTCCAGTGAATGAAATAATTCCAGAGATGGTCCTGACTTCCCCTCGCAGGAGAAGCTGCAAACAGATGTCAGCACTGCTGAAGAAACACTTGGACTGTGTGTCTGTGGATGCCAGGAAAGTCAAAGCGTGCGATGGATCTCATTAAACGTCCAAACATGAAGAGCTGAAGCAGTCGTGTGGATCAATCGACGGGCTTATCTTTGACTATTCATGGTGTGATTTAAATGTCTGCAAAGTGCTGACTAGAAGAGTCGGGGTTCAACAACAGCTTCGGCCATGCTCATCTGAGCTGTCTGAAACAAGAACACGTTATTTCAAAGCTGCTTATGTTGTTTAGGAACTAATAAGAGTCCATGTCTGTAGTCCTGTTAATAAATCTCAAGCTTTGTGGAGGTGGTGATGCTCTTCTCTGTGCAGAAAAGTCAGTCCGGCTGGTTCTAATACCTTTCAGAGGACTGCCATCCAGCATGTTGGTGTTGCAGTCGCATCTGCCCACATGCACGCTGCGTTCATCAGTGCAGAGGAACGTGATCAACCGGCGGTCACATGACCTGAATGTCAGATTTTAATTCATGCTTGCAGCTTGCTGCTTGCTGTCACACAGTGTGCGCTGTTTAGTGAAGACGTGGGTGTGTTTCCATCACCCATGACATTGCAAAAGAGGGAATTGCAACTAGATGCCGCGGCACGTCAAAGCCGACGAAAACACGCCAATTCTGCAAAAACTGCCAGATACAAACAACTCTTGCAATCACACGAGGTGGTTTTCTGCTGCTTTGAAACAGACATGTTTTGTAAAACTGCAGTAGAAAGCTGTTTTCCGTGTGTGTGTGTGTGTGTGTGTGTGTGTGTGTGTGTGTGTGTGTGTGTGTGTGTGTGTGTGTGTGAAGCAGGTGCAGCATCCGGGAGTCTTTGGCTCTCGTAACTCGTGGGAAGTTCATGCTGAGGTTTTGAATGTACGGCTCCTCCATGAAACCACAGACAAGGACCTCCCAGAAATCCTTCAGACATGGCTCCATGTAAAAGGGGCTTCCCTTTAACAATTCAGTGCTGACCTCTACGTCTTCCTCAAGTAAAAATAGAGAGAAAAATATTGACAGCTGAAGTCGATCCTGCTAAAATGAAATTGGTTCCATTGTTTTTGTTTTTTTTTTTTTAATAGAAAAATGTATTGTGGGAGGAGAACACATGATTTTGTTGAGTTTCATTGACATTTCAAAGTATCAGATACATTTTGCACCAGAACTGCATGTAAAGGCATGTAGGCACATGTAAAGGTGGACTGAGTGAGGCATCGTCCCGAAACAGGTTCATTTAAAGCTCCATAGGTCTGTGTATGAGGATCCCCTGGTGACTCGCGTCCCTGAATCCAACTTGCATAACTGTCATCAAAATGAACCCACCTAAACGGAATTAAGTCCTTTTTCTTTTTGCTTCACACATAATTAACCACACGAAAGTGGCTGTGAATATTTAATAGACATTTTAGAATATGGCTTGAAAAAAACTGATTGTGAATGAAAAAAAATGGACGAAGTGTAATCAGAGGTTGTGAAATTCCTGTGGTGTTTATGGTAATTTGGAGGTTGGTGCGTTGGAGGGACATTTTTGGGTTAAAGTCAGTGAGCCTGACTGAGTGCAATACTCTTGAAATATAATATACACACTGTGGTTAATGATGTGTTTTATCAATTCACTAGTGAATAAAAAAGCAAATAACACACTAGGGTTTTTCCTGGACTCATGACTGGCTGCGAGTATCGGCTTTAGTTTTGCCGGCTTGACTTCCTGCTTCCCTGTAGCTCCCTCGTTTTTGGCTTTAGTGTTCCATCCATCCATCCATTATCTATTCATGCTTACTGCGTCTGCGGGTCACGGAGCCTATCCCGACGCATAGCAGACGAAAGGCAGGGTTCCACCCTGGACAGGTCGCCAGTCCATCGCAGGGCCACATACAAAAAAAGACAAACATGCACACTCACGGGCAATTTAGAACAACCAATCACTCAGTGTGCATGTTCTTGGACTGTGGGAGGAACCCGGAGTACCTGGAGTGAACCCACGCAAGCCCAGGAAGAACAGGCAAACTCCAGGCCGGGAATCGAACACTAAACCTTCTTGCTGTGAGGCCACCGTGCTGACCACTAAGCCACCGTGCTGCCCAGGCTGCAGTTTTACTTTTTCTAATATACGTGTATGTGTGTGTATGCGGACAGCATTGAATTTCTCTCCAGATAAACTTTGTCAAGAAATGCATTACAAAAAAATATATATAATATATAAAATATTTATAATAAATGCACTGTTCAATGGAAAGACGTATTAAATGTAGTCTTATACTGATTTGGTTTTTAACTCATGTTAAATAAAAAAGTTTTAGGAGATATAGTCAACGAAGCTTCATCTCTAACAGAGCTGAAACAGTCTTCATCACAACAAACAGAGTTCCCCTGATTTCACCTGTGCCCCTCATTACTGACGCTCTGCTGCTTATTCATTTAATGGAGATTGTGTTTAGCAACTGGACTGTGCTGTCCTCAGCGTGTCCTGCTGTTGATCAAGCTTTCAGGTGAGATGAACCGAGAAAACTAATAAACAGTAATCAGAGAAACCACACGTCTTGTGTATTTGGGGAAGCTGCAATTTGTGATAAATGTATTTGTTCACGGCATTGTGCTCGTCCTAGCAGGAAGCACTGCACTTCCACTGTTAAACAAAAGGGGGCAGGAACAGCCCATGCCTTAGAGGGCGCAGTGGTCCCTGATCTGCATCGGACCGGTTTTATTGTCAGTGGGCTCCAAACACTTTCACTGGATTTATATGTGTGTGTGTGTGTGTGTGTGTGTGTGTGTGTGTGTGTGTGTGTGTGTGTGTGTGTGTGCGTGCGTGTGTGTGTGTGTGTGAGTGTAGAGTATAGTGAGAGTGAGAAAGGCGTCTTTCTTTTGAACGTTTTCCTCACTTCTATGCAAGCAGATGACGGCATGAATTCTCCCTGAAGCTCTGAAGTTGTGGATGCATCCACACACTCTGCAACTCCAGTGACTGTAAATGTTTCGGATCTAAACTAGTCCGCATCAAGAGAAACTGGTGGCTGCCTGGTGGATGGAAGAACAATAGTTAATTGATTGTTCAGCAAAACCATATTGGGAAAAGTAGATGTGACCCTAGGAGGCAAGCTCCACGTAGCTTCTTTCCCTTTTCTCTTCTCCATTTCTTTTACATCAATAAACTAGCAGGTAAGACAGCTCCCGGGAGCATTCATCTCTGTGTCAGGACAGCTCCCTTAAACTCAGCAGTGACAGTTTCAGTAATAGCATCTATCATGGCTCTGTTACTTCTACCACTTTACAAAAGGCATGTAAAACACAGGTAAACATAAATTAAATTATAAACTAAAACATGTAGCTCTGGCAGCACATTGAAGCTCATTTCTCTTTAGTCATTTGTCATCCACGGGTGCTGTAATGGATAGAAATATGTGACTCAACAGATTCTGTAGTTATAGTTAACAAAAATGTAATACTGAGTTAGAGGATGTGGATGCTGAAGGGGGATATTTGGGCATTAGGAAGAGCACCCTGAAATTTTGAAAAATGGCTGTAAAATGATTTGCAAATGATTTTCCGGATGATGACCAGGTAGGCAAGAAATGGGTCCCAAATATCGGAAGATTTTCCACTCGTCATAGACCTGAGTCTTTCCATTTGTGTGACAGAGGTCATATTGGTTCGCCATCTCTGAAATCCCGTGAAGTGATGCGTAACTACCCTTACAGGGGTCGCTTCCAAAAGCAAATTAGATGTGCTCCTAGGTGTAACTATTTTTTTTTCTTTACAATTCCTTTAAACATTGCTGACTTTCAGTTGGATTAGGACTTGTGTAGACTTGTGTAGACTTCTGAGGACTTGTGAGGACTTTGGAAATCTGTGAGCAACAACAGCTTTTCTACAATCGTTGCCGTCATTCCTCTTGGCATGAGCATTCAAGTACGCCAAAGGCCACACCTGCTTGTGAACTATTGATCATGGGCATTTCATTGGCAGCGTGCAGCTTTTAATCCTATAATAACAAAATTAATAATCCTAAACGGTACTGTAATTCTGTTAGATGTTAGAGGAGCTTTCAGAAAAAATTAAACAAAACTGTTAAAAAATGTGATTCAAATTGTGAACTTGGGTATGAATGAATGATATAATGAATGCTTGGACACCGCTGGCACAATCTGATGCAGGACCTGCCACAATGAATACCAGGCATGGGGCCCCTGAGCCAAAGGGGGACCCCGAGGGCCAACCAATTTTGAATAGCAACAGAGGAGCGTCAATGAAGACGACTTGCAATGACAGGGGTCAAAATGGCCTATAGGGGCCCCACCGCGTCTTCTCCCTGTGTCTCACCTAAACACACCTCATGAGAGGGTTTTTTCCAAAATGAAGGGAAGGTATCCATCCAGTGGTATCCAGTGAGAAACAAAAAAAAAAAAAAAACAGGAAGAGCAATAAAAAAGGACTCAAGAAAGTCCAAACCCTAGCCCGCTAAGGAAGCTCAGAGTCTGTCCTGCTGATGCTGAGAGTCGGTAAAAACACCTGCAGTCGACCTGTTTAAAACAGTTATTTTGGACAAAACTCGTTTGTTAGCTATCAAATCAAAGCTGCGTCAAACTAAAACGTTACAGGATTCATTGGCAGGAAATTTAGAAAATGTGCTGCTAAGATGCACGGATGAAAATAATTGTGCTTTGTGTGCCAGCGGTGTTTGTATATTATTTTGAAACAATACAAATGTGCTCTATTTAAAAAAAAAAAAAAAAAAAAAAGTTTTTCATTCACATTTTTGTTAGTGTCGCATTATTTACCATGTAATGTTGATTAACAATTTTCTTTTAAACCGAAGGAGGGCCCACCAGAAAATGTTTGGGAACCACTGCCTTAGATAAAGACCGTTTTTTCTTTTCCACAGAAGACAAACAAACTGTTAACAACCCCCGTCAAAAAGATGTGACTAGTAGCATAAATATTATGTAAAATAATGATTAAGGACTCTTTTTTCCCCCGGTGCCCATAAAATAGTAGTTAGTACATCCTTTGATTTAGGAGTCTTTGTGGTTCATGTGGCCTTTCAGAACGTATCCCTCAACACAAAAAGGCAAAAACTGAACACTTTTAGACAAAAACATAAACAGCATGGTTTTAATCCTGTGGTGAGTGGACCTCTGAAAGAAGATCACTGAGTGCCCACTGTGACCCCGGCTGAGATTTTGTTATCTGGCCCCGTGCCATATGGGTGTGAGTGTGAGTGGAGTCTAGTTCCATAAGCAGCTGTTCAACTATTGGCCCTCCCCCACACGGCCCCCACCCTCAAACCCACATGCTGCTCTTCAGGTTTAGAGGTTCGATGCCGCAGCTAAACGGTGGAGCTGCTCTTGGATTAGCAGATGCAGTGGTGAAGAGAAGTGTGTGTGTTTATCCCCGGCTCATAGCAGGCTGCAGTCAAATCTTCTTAAAACTACCTCAAACCTTTCACATCTCAGATGGCTCTTAGAGGATCAGTTTGGACCAGTGAACTATCAGGATTACAAACACACTTTCATTTCTCTCAACAAGGCAACACATTTACCCATTAAGGAAACATTTAAAAAGCTGGAACATTTTATAAATAAAATTCATTTTACGAGGTTGTTTTAGGGCAGCACGCTGGCCTGGGATTCGTCGTGAAGTCTTTCTGTGTGGAGTTTGTGTGTTGTTGTCTTCCAGACATTGTCTTCCTCCCAAAGTCCTAAACATGCATGTTAGGTTGATTGATACGTCTAAATTGCCTGTAGGTGTGAGTGTGAGTGTGCACGGTTGCTTGTCTCTGTATGTGGCCCAGTGATGGACTGGTGACCTGTCCAGGTGGACCCCACACAGCGAGTCCCAGAGCCTGTGATGGTGTGGGGTCGAATCTGTGCCATTATCAAGTCCACATCCTGAGGAAGGAGATGGCGCAGGTGGCCTGAGGTGTTCAGGCAGCTCTGGCGATCTGACTGCTTTTTTGGTTGTTTTTTGGCATGAGTTGAACTGTATTGTTGAAGGGCCCCGAGATGACATTTGTTGGTGATTTAGCACTGTATAAATAAATCTGAATTTTTACATGAACTTAGCTCAAGTAACGCAGGCTGAGACGAGAGAGCTCCAAAGAGGTGGCAAAGAGCTGACGGATGCTTCACATCACAGAGCAAAACTGAGTTCATCTTAGATCAGCTCAGAAAAGAGAAAGTGCGAGAATTCTGCTTTAAATGTGAAATGAGTTACACAAATGTTTAATTTGTATAAGAGAGCATCTTCATACAAATATGTGAATGTGTGCACCTTCAGAATTAGTGTGAGACCTGACTCGAGATGCAGTTTTAAACTCCTGCCGGTGAGCAGGAGAGAGTGAGAGTGATCAGGAAACCCACTGATGCTGGAGCAGCTGAATGAAAATATCAGTATTCTAGTAATTAAAAAATGCAATAAAATACCATTCTACGGCAGCACCGTCTTTGGGTTTTGTATCATCTTTAATTGTCGCCATAATTCTTGCTCATGCAATACTGATGTGTCGCTGTATTTCAGTGAGCGCTCTGTCTCTTCTGAGTGCTGCAGCTCTACAACAGTAATAGCAGGGGAGATGGTGGGGGTGGGAGCCGAGGACAGGGGCTGTGTGACAGTGGATCAGTGTAATTCCTGCCGGCAGATGCAGGCCAGATTGGATGGATAAAGATGTTACCCAAGAGCATCGACAAAAGCCTCAACAACAAATGCCTGACTGCTGTGTGATACACGTATGTGTGTGTGAGTGCTGGAGCAGCTCAGAGATGGAGGGATTTCTTTTTTTCCTCCAGTGACCTGACTGCACTACCACCAGGCCACTTTAACAGTGTCTAATCGAGAGGCCTCTTACAGCCGCTGAAGATCTGCCACGGCAATCAAAGCAGCACTGTAATCTGCACTGAAAAAGCACAACATCTGTATCTATATCTATATCTATATCTATATCTATATCACTCTCTGTATATGTATATATATACATATATATATATATATATATATATATATATATATATATATATATATATATATATATATATATATATATATATATATATATATATACTCCGGTGGAGTTTGCATGTTCTCCCCGTGCTTGCGTGGGTTCCCTCCGGGTACTCCGGCTTCCTCCCACAGTTCAAAAACATGCAGGGTAGGTTAATTGATCTTTCTAAATTGCCCGTAGGTGTGAATGTGAGTGATTGGTTGTTTGTCTTCCAAGTGGCCCTGCGACAGACAGGTGACCTACTATGCGTCGGGATAGGCTCCGACAGACCCCCGTGACCCAGAAACGGATACAGCGGGTATAGATAATGGATGGATGGATATATATATATATATATATATATATATATATATATATATATATATATACAAGGTTTTTAATCTACAAGAATCTATGTTTCATAATTTTTTTTCTTATTCTATATTATTTATAAATGTTATTACTTATTATAAATTATATGTATGGGCTTGATTTAATTCTGGTTCCAAGCTGTGCAGACAGGGAAATGAATTGGCCAACAGTGTAAGCCAAAAAAAAAAAAAAGAAGCATTCTGACGCTTATCTGGTTGAGCAGGGCAAAGCTACTCCTCATATGAAGTTTCACAATTTCCATGAAAGAGGAGTAGCAACACTTATAATAAAAAAAAAAAGGAAAAACCCCCAGAAAATCCAGAAAGTAGAGGAGATGAAATAAAGCAACATCTACACAAAGTGTATCTGGCATCTGCTGGGACGCTTCATGCTTGCAAAGTGTAAGGAGATTATGTTAAAGCCTAAACGAGGCTTTTACATTTTTTAAATCCTGCATACATAATCTAATCTTATCCATCTCAATCCAATTTTTAATGCTGGCTACACACCGGATTAAAGTACTGCAGTTTGCTTTCTAGGCCATTTGACGGTGGCGCAAAATCTGTTGGTGATGGCTGGAAGATGTGGAGAGAGCAGGAGTAGAGGAAGACCAAGATGGGCTTGAGCTTACAGCTATCGGACGTAAGGAGCCAAAAGTCAGTATGTGGTGCCAGTTACAAAATCTGGACGGGCCAAAGTCTGGACTGGTTCTGTAGCACGGATGTGAATATGCGGATGCTTGAGGATAGTGGAAGCTATGTAATAACTACAGACTACAACCAAAGCAGACACATAAAATAAATAAAGTTATTCTGAGCTTGAGAACAGATAATTCCACATTCTCTCTTACAAACCTCTAACACATATTTCAAAAGCTGCGAAGCCAGCAGAAGGAAGGGGTTGAGTCAAGTGGAGTGTTTGGGTCCGCCCCCTAAAACTGGCTGTTATGAACAGAACTGCAAAGATGTGGTTGCAAAAGGAGCTGTTGTGTTGTATCTTTGTGGCACTTGACCCACAGCATGCCATTTCATTCAGACCTCATTAAATTGTGTTATCATTTAAAGAAACAGTATATCCAATTCTGTTTTATTTATATAGAGTTGATTTCAATACAGGTTGTCTCCAGGATCTTTCCAGAGACCAGAACATGACCCCCGAGCAATTATTACATCAACAACAGCAGGTAAAAACTCCCCTAGTGGAAGAAAAACCTTAAACCAAACAGTGGCAGGAAAAACTCCCCTTTAAGAGGGAAGAAACCTGGACCAGGACCTGGATCACAAGGGGGGACCCTCCTGATGGAGACCAGCCGGGAAGGACAAGAAAAAGGAGATCAGAAACAGAAGATGAAGAACAAAGAGAGGAGAGATATATTGGATATATATTATCAAAAGTACAAAAGAATAGATAAATTAGTGTTAACTAGAGAACTAAGAGTTTTATGTACATATGACTGATACATGGACAAATTGGAGTCTTGTCATATGTTTCTTCAAGGAGTCCAAGAATGTGTCACCTGCATCTGCTGCTCTGTATGCAGTTCAGCCATAAGGAAAACGGTACCTTTATTTCATGTTCATATTCATATTTCAAGCAGCACAAGTGTTTCCCACGTCTCTTGAAGGTTTGCAGCCCACAGCTGTCTATGCTCCTACGGCTCCACGGACCTCATAGTCCATCCCTAGCACTGCAAGTGGTCTCTCCTCGCCAGGGGCCTCGTGCAAGAACAGTGTATATTCACAAGAAAGTTGTGTATGCAATGTTCTACGAATGTCGGGATGTCCCAAAATCAAATTTGCAAAGCGTGCAGACATCTATCGTGAAAATGAAAATAAATGGTCTCACTGAGAAGAAGGAAGTGTTGGATGATCATAACAATTAAAAACAAGTAACAGGAGAAAAGTTCTGAAATGTACAAGGTTAGACAATGACACGAATTTCCTGTAAATGACTGAGTGAAAGCATCTGCATCTGCAATTGCAGAACAATGGCAGCTCTGGCACAACTAGAAGACAGTGGCAAAGGAGGAGTTTGATGGGGACCGTGTCCTCAGGGACCACGCTGGACCACGCCGAGCCGCTGGTCCACGCCGAGCCGCTGGTCCACGCCGAGCCGCTGGACCACGCCGAGCCGCTGGTCCACGCCGAGCCGCTGGTACACGCCGACCCGCTGGTCCATGATGACGACTGATTACCAGATGATTTAGGTTACCGAGCACAATCCTAATGGAATCTTGCTGAATTGGCCTTTAGTGCTACAGAGGGAGACTGGGAGAAGTCCCACTGTCCACATTCCAGTACAAGTCCTCACCACGCTCAGGTTCCTAGCACCAGGAGTCTTTCAGTGGGAGGTGAGACAGACATCTCTCAGCCATCTAAGAGATGGACGAACTACTGTCACTCCATGATATATAAGATTTTTACACTGGTTGAACAGTGTAAAATGTAATACAGCTGAAAAAGGGCGAAAATAATCACGACAAGAGTACACGTGTGTTCACTCATTCAGTGTTTTTACTGCGATGACGGACACATGCACCACTCCCGTCTCAACTTGTGGGTGGAGACAAAACCAATCGAGCACAGATAAATAGATGCAATCTAAAAAAACGTATTTTAAATACTTTTAAATGAAATAAGGATTTATTTAACCTCTTACATTCCCAAAAATTATTTCAACTGTCCCAAAAATTAGCAGTATATCACCACACCTGTTCCATCCCGTCTCACTCTCTCCTACTTGATAGATGTCATCTTGACATTGGCAAAATATAATTTTACCCTTTTTATGTTTTCAAAATGAACAGTCTCTCTCAGTCACCTTCTCTGAGTTGGGACACAAAAGTCAAAATATGACTATGATATGACTACATGCGGTATGGCTCCGACAAAAAACTAAAAATAGCCATGTGACTTCATCAAACAGTCCATAAACAGTCCATCAACATTCTCCTGTAACTGTACTATTTCATAGTTCTTCAAGACAAGTGCCCATGCAAACAACCAGGTCAATTGGATAAACACAGTCCATAATGACAATCCAGAAGTCTCTACTGCAGCGCTTATATGAGAGGGGAATGGTGATAATATGGTTGTAGAGGGGGAAGCCATGGGTTCAGGCCTGTGGGCCACATGGAGTATAGCTGGGGACTGGGCTAGACACTGTAACACGACAGGATGCCCAGCTGATCATAAGTCATATGTTGTGGGGGATGCCTGTTTCTTGGGGGAAGCTGGTGGAGTTGGTCCTCACCTTCACCGATGCCATGGGATGAAAAGGAGGAAGATGGTGAGTGCTGCTCTGGGTAGTCAGTAGATAAGTTTGTTTCTTCACCTGATTGACCATGTGGGCTATTGTTCTCAGAATGATTACCGCCAGGAGGCATGTGTCTATAGTTGTGCTGCTGGACACCTGAGGCCAACCTCCCTTTCTGGAGCAGCAGTGTCGCTTACTGATGTAGGAGCTATGTGAGCTTGAACTGGGTCACAGTACAGCTCTTATTCATCTCCGCTGTCCTCATCAGATTCTATGGATTCACGTGCATGATGGTGATTCTTTTTCTTTTTTTTCCTTATGTGTGAGGGCTGTTTTGTGTGTTTTTAATTCTAAAGGTAAGTGGCCACAAGGCATGAGCAGGTTTCTGTGTAGGACCCTAGAGCGTCCTCTTCCTCGTACTGGCCTCACCTCATAAATGCGAAGGTCAAGTCCCATTTGCCTCACAACTGTGTGAATGGTCTCCTCCCAATGGTTGTATAGTTTGCCTGGTCCTCCTCTAGGAGTCAGGTTTTTGACCAGAACCCTTTCACCAGGCCGTAACACAGAACGTCTCAGTTTTGAGTCATAATACTTTTGATTCCTTTCCAAAAGAGCATTTTGGAGCATTTTAGAGCATTATGATTTACAATGAAATATGCTTTTTTTCCATTTACTCAAATATTCTTTGTAGTCTTAAGCATTTGCATCAAAGTCCTGTTCATTCTCATCACTTGACCGTTTCCCATCGGGTGATAGGGCCGGTGGCCAGGAACCAGCTACTCCACTGAGTCTCTTGCATTGTGCATAGGACAGTGACCGGAGCAACTTTCTGAGCTTGCCTACATTCTGTGGTTGGGTGTCTTTTACTGCTCATACTGCTTCAAATTAAGCAGGATCAACTAATCTGCCTTGTGAAGAAATGATTCTGCCCAAATAGCGGACTTCTGGTTTGAAAATATTACATTTACTGTGTTTAAGTTTAATGCCGTACTCCCTGAGGCTTTGTAGCACCTTGTGCATATCTTCACATGGTCTTTAAAAGTCTTACTAAAAATTGGCTTGCTCCTGACCCAGCCTTGCATTATTTGATCCCAAAGGTAATCCTTCATCTCGTAGTACATTGGCCTGAGTACAGACATGTATGTGCATTTAACTGGCTCATTGTCTTTGAGGGAGATGCTCATTTTTAATCTCTCAATGGAGCCAATATCATTGTCTGACCTGGAGAAGGAATGGCACTGTTATCTGAGCATTTGTTTAGCTATCTCTATGTTTTTTATTGGTATGATCTGGGTCTACTGTTGGGTCCCACCTTCCACTAACATCACAAGGATTCTGTGTTCTGGTGTGCTTTCAAAAATCTGAGAAGGCAGTAAAGCTGTAATAGTTTGTATGAAATCCATAAAGCTCGGATTCTGTGTCCCCCTGGGATAGGTTCAACAATGCCCCACTAGTGAGGGGATTTTCTGTGGGCAGCTAGATTTGGATGGGAACAGTAAATCATGGGCAATGAGTTTACACAGTCACAGTTTCGATGGGACATTTTGCTGGTTGTAGTTAGTTCTCGTCCCGAAGTGCTAACTACCTCACGTTTAAAGGTGCCTCTGTGGAAGTTCTGCTTTCTTTCTTTTTACATCCTGCCTGAAAATGCTCTCCGGTCCCACATCAGTAGCAATGTACACAGCGTTTCTCAGTTACTGTTTGATGGCGGGCGAAGCACCTTCTCTTTCTTAACTGTGAGAGCTTACTAAATACTGTGGTTGAAATGGAGCAGGTACTTGGGGAGGATTGTGGGCCCTGTAGTACTGCTGTCCTGGGAGGTAGTCTGCATTTGGTTGCATAAGAGCAGCCTGTGCATGTTGCTGTGACTGATACTTAGACTGCTGTAATGTCTCTTTAATGTGAACTATCTCTGCACTAAGGCTTTTGAGAGAAGCTACCCCTGTCTTTATGTCTGCCAGCGCTGTTAGTAATTCAGGTGGCACGTTTGCCTTGGTTTCTTTTATAGTACATTTAGTCGCACCACACAGTTGCACCACACTTGCACTCGTAGATGGTTGCAGAGCACTACGTTTTTTTTATTTCGTCTCTCTGTTTCATTACCATAACCAACATTTAGCTTTCTTTTGCCCAGAGATCCTAAAATCTTTATGCCAGTATGGACTTGAGCACTGCTGAAAACTGGTTGTAAGCCTACTAGCTGGAGCATTAGCGGGAGTCTGGTGTGCGCACTGTGGATCATTAACAGTAGCACCAGATGTCACAGTCCGTTCACTTTGTATTTCTTGAGCACTCAATGTTCTATGTTCTACTGTGCATGCAATCCTGGGACGTTGGCACCATGCCACGTGTTTATAATACATTTTGGACGTCATCAATTATTTCTGTGATTTTGTCTTTTAGTAGCAATCCCAGCCCTCAAAAATGTAATGCTGCTGAAAAAGGCCAAAAATAATCACAACGTGAGTACATGTGTGTTCACTAATTCAGTGCTTTTACTGCAATGATGGACAGATCACGCCGTTGATGTTGATGTCATGAAATTAGTTTCTTTTAAATACTTTTAAATTAAATGAGGATATATTTAACCTCTTACATTCCCCAAAGGTATTTTAACAGTTCCAAAATTAGCAGTATATCACCACACCTGTTCCATCCTGTCACATAAACAGTTGAACACAGAGTAAACATTAAATGCAATAAAGTAATCCCTAGTGTAGTCTGTTCACTATGAACCCAACATGTCACTAAAAGATTGGTTCTAACTCATGTGACTAAGCAATATCTAAATAACATTGTAGTTAATGTACTTTCTGATAATATCTAAGATGTGAGGGTCGTTCCAGCATCTTGGCTCCTCATTCTTTGGCTGCAACACTCTGACGTGCCGAAACTCCTCTTTTTATCAATCAAGTATCAAGGAAATTCATTTTAATGTACTTTAGCAATCCCCAAAAGGAAGTAAATTTTTGTAGTAGTCATGATTTAAGTCTGAAGACACTGTTGCTAAATCACAGTGTTCTGAAGAGGATGCTCAGGGTTGTCCATGCTCACCTTCAGTTGATAAAGTGTTCATCTCCAGAGGCTTCAGACCAGAGCCAGCCTATTTTATCAGTGTGTTCAGTTCAGTTTCTTTAAGTCACTGGATCTGATGCTGCTCCCCCATCAGATGACTGCAGATGTGATTGAACTCTGCACAACAGACTTACAGAATATATAAAACATCTTACTGCAAGTGCTGAATAAGCAAACAAGCACCTTCCAGGATCCATTTATTGTCATGGGGTTGGAGTCAAAGATGCCATCATACACTTGCTTCAACAAACCCACAGTCGTCTTGAAAAAGCAGCAGTACTGTGTGGATCACGTTCTTTGATTTCTCCAGGGGACTGTGCTCTCACCATTCCTATTCACACTGTACACCTCGGACTTCCAGTGCAAGTCGGAGTCCTGTCATCTGCAGAAATACTCAGATGGACCTGCAGTTGTGGGGTGAGTCAGTGATGGACAGGAGAACTGGTGCACAACTTTGTGGTATGGCGTCGAAACAACAAAAACATCATGAATGTGTTTTTCTTTTACATATTTTTTTTCTTTTTGCTACTTCCAACGGTCATGTTTTGATGCACATTAAAAAAACACACATTTTCCAAGAGACCAGTTCTTCTGGAATAATGTGCTGAGTTCAGCATTCTGACATTTAGAGCTGACCAGAAAGGGTGAATTTTTGGTATCAATCCAGATACCGAAACAAAGAAAGTCTGTGTAGTTGTATGGTTATTTTATGATTGTATGTTTTTCTTTTGGCCTTTTGAGGAACTGAAACTCTTTCAACGGGTTTCAGGAAAAGATTAATTAAGTAAACCTGGACTTTTCAATATCTAAGTAGAATATCCAGATAACAAACGTAAGCCTTGATCATTCAGACAGTATAGGCAACATTGCATGTGATTTTGTTCACTAAATGTTAACGAAGCCATCTTTTGTTTAAAGTCCTGAAACCATTAAACTACAAAGTCGAGGGGCCAAGTAAGTCTGTAGGTAATGCTTAAGGTGTTTATATAAGCTGTTTGAATAATGATACGAGGGCATGACGGTAGATAGTGAGAGTGAACAAATATTTGACAGAGGATGAACATCTGTTTGTCAGGATGCCATTAAGACTCCAGGTTGCATGGCACCTTCAGTTTAATGCACCTCCGGCGACAACACATCCCAAGCCCAGCCATTACTTGTTCAAATATGGCAGAAACACCAAGGAATATGCTGTAAAGCCGAGCAGAAGAGCAAGACGATGCTGGCCTAAAGGCCACAGTACTGTTGTTACATAATGCAACTACAGTGCATAGTTACTACACACAGACACACACATATATATATATATATATATATATATATATATATATATATATATATATATATATATATATATATATATATATATATATATATATATATATATATATATATATATGTTTTGAGGAGGTTATGACAAAACTAACTAACTTAAGGAAATATTTCAGATAGATTCAGTCTCAGATAGTCCGTCCATCCGTCCGTCCATCCATCTGTTGTCCTTCCGTCCATTATCCAAGTAATTACTAGCCATCTGCTAAAATAAGAGCACAGTTGTTTTAAAAGTAAGAGTTTCATTTTACACTGTCTACCATGATCCTGCATCATTTTGAGTCTTTGGTTGACTAAGCTCTCAGTTTATTATTCCACCAGAACTTTTTTGTTCGGTCTCCGTGACTTTGCCTTTGGTACACAAGCTGAACTGTGGTTTGGCCCAATCCTGGCCTCTTTTCTGTTTCTAATGTTTTTTTACTCTGACCTTATTTTTTTTATTTTCTTTTTTAAATGTAAGAAAATCTGAAAAGTCAGTGTGCCCTTTACCATGTCCAGCTGGCTCTCATGGTTTTCCACCCACACCAATGGCAGAAAACATCACATTGGTATGGTGACAATTGCTTATCACTTTATAACACTATCTCACACTAACCCGGCATTACTTTAAGACCTGAGAAATCTAATCACAAGAGGCCAGCTGGTGTTCAAACTTGTCATTTCAGTGCAAAATCAAAAGCATCATCATCTAAGCTGATGGTGTTTGTTCAGTAAGCAGTTCCTCCATCTGTCCCAGGATGCTTTCATGTTCACAGTACAAAGAGAACACAAGTGTGGACACAAGTGTTTCTGACCACCTTTGAATATGTCGCATGTGCCTTTGTTTCAGGTTCATCCAACAGGGAGGAGGCCCTGAGACAGACCCACAGCATGAGAGATCATTTAGCCCTTTGTGTTCTCAGACAGAAGCTGGGGAAGAGGTCTGGGAGGATTGTGGCTCTGCCTAGACGCTGACCCTGCAGCCTGCACGTGGTCCAGCTAATGAATGCATAGATGGACAATATTATATTATATTATATTATATTATATTATATTATATTATATTATATTATATTATATTATATTATATTATATTATATTATATTATATTATATTATATTATATTATATTATATTATATTATATTATATTATATTATATTATATTATATTATATTATATTAATTGATGTTTCCAAATTATTTTCCTTTATAAGACATATCTACATGTAGAAATGACTTGAAGAGAGAACAAAAAAAGTAGCGAGAACACAGAGAGGTGTCTTAAAACATGCCAATGACGCGCATCAAAGCCATTTAGTTTTTGGATCATTTTGTCTGTATGTGGCACACCCTCTGACTTCCCCACCCCGGCCTTCTAATCCCCCAAAACCAAATCAAGTCCCAGTAAATTAGTGATCTTGAGAGAAACAAATATGCCTGGACTAAGTTTCTTTATGAAACAACTGAAAAGTGAAGACTATGATAAGCCTTTGACAGTGACATTCTTTCATTGTATACCCTCTAAACCTACAAATGGCTGACCTTTCAAAATTGATGTGTTTAAGTCATTGGTTTTTAGCCTTCTGTAAATGTCACACAGTTATTGGGCTCTGGCAGCACAGGATCATTAATCCTTTGTGTGCAGCGGAGATGAGGGAAATATGGTGGGCAGAGCAGCTATATCGCTAAGTAGGTACATCAGTGCAGAAGTGCAAACATCATTTAGACACTGCAGTTTTTCCGCTCAGATGGGTTTGATGTTGATGAAGGGAGACCATTTTTTCAAAATGCAGTGATGCACAGGGATTGATCGATGTTTCTAAGACAGTTAGTGGTTAATTCACCTTTGAAAGAGGAAGAGGTGGGAAAAGTGGAAGTCTCGTCCTCTGCCATGACTGAGAAAAAATTGCATTCTGTGATTCATTTTTCAATACAGCGAATAAGGAAGGTGGTAACATACATGAGGAAGTTTAAAGCAACGATTCTCAAGCTGAATGCTGCAGTTCATACCCTATACAGTATAGCATTCCTGACTGCAACTGTACGTGTGTGCGTAATAAAACATGGCTATAAATTATATTCAGTCAAATTCAATTTTATTTTATAGCATCTATTACAACACAAGTTGTCTCCAGGATCTTTCCAGAGACCAGAACATGACCCCCGATCAATTATTACATAATCAACGGCAGGTAAAAACTCCCCTAGTGGAAGAAAAACCTTAAACCAAACAGTGGCAAGAAAAACCCTTTAAAAGGGAAGAAACCTGGACCAGGACCTGGTTCATAAAAAGGGACCCTCCTGCTGAAGACCAGCCGGGTAGAGCAGGAAGTAGAGAGAGAAGAGAGACACAGACACACCGTCAAAGGTACAAAAATGATGATAAATAAATGTTAAACTGTGTATGTTACACTGTAAGAAAAAAACCCAAAAAACTGCAATCTGTTCAGCAGAGTTTATAGAATTTGTTATTCAGACATGAAAATTCAAATGATCAGCATAAATGAGAAAATACATACCACTGATGTCAACCCTAATTGTGTATAAAGATGTATTGTTTATTAAAATGTATTTGTAATTGGTTGTTGGTTCAATTAAGTTGAAAGAGCAGCTGTTGGTGTATGACAGTACCGCTCAATCTACGGGGTCTCCCAGTCAGGAGGAAGGGGCATCGTCAAGCAGCCTTGTGTGGTTCGTCCGACTGTTACGACTACTGCTGAGCTTCAGTGGTGAGCGCCATCAAGGTTTAAGGTATTGTAAAAAAAAAAACAGTACATAATTACATACAGCTAGACATTTCTTGAAATAATTTGCTGGTTTATCATAGTAATTTTAAATTAGCGTTTTTACCAAAGACACCATTGCTCTACTACATGAACAGGGCTGCAGCTAAAAACAATTCTGATAGTTGATTAGTAATCGACTACTGAAACGATTAGTCGATTGATCGGATTATACATACATGATACAAAAAGACTCTTATTTAGCGCTCAGCTTTTAAATTTGCATCTGGTTGTTGATGTGCTAAGTAAAAATAAGACAACTTAGATGGATATTTCGTTCAAAAAATTTACTTTTAATGAACTTTGCTGCCGGTTGCCATGATGTCGCATCAGCCGCTACCATAATGTTTACTTGGCGCTAGAGGTAAGATGCCCAAGCCCGAGCCCGACCCGACCCGACCCGACCCGAATTTCGGGCCGGGTCGGGCCTAAAATGTCATTCATTACGTTCGGGTCGGGTCGGGTCGGGTCGGGTCGGGTCGGGTCGGGTCGGGCCGGACTTCTATCTCGCTGAATTTTTTTTAATAAATACACGTTTATAAAAATGTAAAACGATGTGGGGAATGTGGATTCTAAACTAAGGAATACTTGTTATAAAATAAATAATTTGGATAAAACAGAGAAGGCGCTGTAAGGTAATTGGTATTTAACTCCTATACGAGCGCAGAGCGTTCACGAACTGTGCGCACGTGAACGCCGCATCTATTTTGACTCGGTATCCCTGATTATGGAGCAGCAAGAAGTCGAGGATAAACTAAAGACAGGGGAACTTAAAAGGCAAACACACACCGGGAAGAGTGAGGTATGGAAAAGCTTCAAACTGATAATTGAAAATGCTCCAGAAACTTGCGTTGGCTTCGCTGAATGTCGTCAACGTGGCGCTTTGCTTTCATACGAGAGCAAAAAGACCGGCACCTCGACGCTGAGCAGGCATTTAAACCTGACATTTTCCCCGTCAACTCTTAAAAAAAATCCATCAATGATGGCAAATTGTCGGTTAATGTAACCTATGCAGACAGAAATATAAAAGATGTAAATGTTTATCCAGTCTTGTTAAACTTAGATTTCGTTACAAAAGGCTTTAATTTGTAATTTGTCCCGAAACCCAACAAATAAAATATGAAAATTTCGGGTTTGCTTCGGGCTGCAAATCAAGTTAATTGGTCGGGCTCGGGCTGGGTCGGGCTTTAATACCCGCGGGCCTGGGTCGGGTCGGGCTGAATTTCTTTGGCCCGATCTTACCTCTACTTGGCGCTGTACAGCAGAGATGGGAAGAGACAAAAATGCCTCACTCTGTTGGAAAACACGTGTATAGCAGCTGAACTATTCTCAGCAGAAAAACAAAGGTAATACAAATACCTCACTCTGTTGGGTTTTCTTACACCCCTACACATGAATAATGTTTGGTTAAAGCTAGTTATCTCTAGTAAGTAAAAAAAAAAAAAACACAAAGTAGTTGGTATTTATCCTAAATATGCCAACAACATTTAGGGTTGTTCTAACTTCTAACAGCTTTAGAAAAACGCGTTGATGTAAACACATTCGGGTATGGGAAGATTTTTGGAGCCATTGATTAAAGATTACAAATTAATTGAATGACGGGCGTTGAGGCTTCAGAAAACTTTGCCCAGCAGGATTTCAGGAAAGTTTCACTGTTTGGTCAGTCACCGTCAAATAGCTATTGTCAAGGCAAGAGAGTTCCAGTTGAGAACTGTTGAGCAGCACAACAGATTTTTGGAAGATCTTATCCAAAAGCAAGCTATAGAGAGTGTGAATGGAGTGAAAGGAGTGTGTGTTGTGTAAGCGCTTGGCTTTTTTCCATCCTGTGACAGGATTCCCCCCAGATATTTTGCATGATTTCTTTGAAGGAGTTATTCTATTTCCTCTGGACTATGAGATTTTAATCGAAACATGGTCTGTAAATATACATCTAAAAATGTACAACACATCAGAAGTTGATCTACCATTTCAATGGACAGAGTCTCATCAAATCTGATATGTACGTTGACAAAGTGAAAGTTATTCAGGTGTCATCTCTGATGTCTGTCAGAGAAATGCTGTTATGGCAAAATTCCCAATGCTGATACAGTCTCTATTGTTTGTAAGGTGCAGCTATTTGGAGCAGTATATGATTAAAACATGATATGTTCATATATTTAAAATATCTCATATATTTCAAATGGCCTGGTACGTTGAACGTAATACTGTTCTTGATGTTGAGATAAACCACTGCTGTCCTTTGACAGCTTAAATTGTGGGTACACCCTAAAAAGAGCTAAGCGTGCAGAGGTTGACCATGTCCCTGAACATCCAGAGCAGCACAATGATGCGTCTCTAGAGGAGGAAAATCTTCTTTTAATGGAAGCAGCCAAGAAGCCACATGTGGACGATTCTCGGTTTAAGCTTCTCCCTGAGGTGATGGGAGGTGGTGGGTGAGCAACCATGGTGATGCATGTTAATTTAGAAAAATAAACAGAGAAAATAAAGAAACCATATGGAGAACAAGGAAGTCAATCCCATGATTCAAAAGCTTTTTGAACCATCTTTCACAACAAAACTAATAATTTTTACCAGTTTTTATCATGTATGCATCTGAGTTTAAACCACTCGCTTTTACAAGACTACTTCCAAATCCTTAACTTGTATATGAGTGGTTATTTCAAAGTCTTATTGTAGCTACTATATCGGGGGGTATGCTCACTTTTTCCACACATGGTTTCTACATTCTACCCTTTTTTATGAGTAAGTGATAAAAAGAAGGAAACTGTTACGTTTTGCTTTGCACCTGAGATTTGTTGTCCATGTCTGCAAAACCCTGTATTTGAAAAGTGTGTACTTTCTTATTCACGTGACTGTATCTGGTCTTCCAACGTGAGTTTATGCTTGAGGAAATATTGGTTTATGCAGTTGACATGTGTGGGAGTTTTTCAGCATCACAAAGAGTTGATGAGGAAATTCAGAGCTGCAGTGGAGTAGGACTTACCATTCCGGTCATTATGAGTACCTATCCTATTACAGGGCTGTTTTTCACCCCGTAACGGTTCCTTAAGGCCACTTTTGAAGGGTTGTTCCTGGTAATGGAGAAACATGCCATGGATCCAGCCCTGAAAAATCAACCTGGAACTCCTGATAGTTGAAACATGCCTATAGGGACAAGGATCTATCACACCACACAACCCCAGCTGGAAACTGTGCAAAGATGCCCCAGACACAACCCCTCACTTAATAACAGGATGCAAGATGTTAAAAATTAAACCATACATGAAAGAACAAAACCAGGTAGCGGTTATAGTGTACTGGAACATCTGCACGGAGTATGGGTTGGAAGTCCCCAAGTAAAGGTGGGAAGACCTCCACAGGTGGGGAAGAATGAAAGAGCAAAGATCGATTAGGACTATGACATCCAGACCAATAAACTTGTGATAGCTGATCAATCGGACATAGTGGTGGTCGACAAAATGCAGAAGAGAACGGTCGTGATTGATGTCGCAATGATGGTAACAATCCCAACAACAATATCAAGAAGAATTAGGGTTGAAGGAAAAGATGGAGAAGATCTGGAAGCTGAAGACAGTAGTAGTTGGAGTACTTGGATCTGTGTCCTCCAAGCTGGGAGAGTGGCTCCAGCAGATCCCAGGAAAAGCAGGTCTGAGTGTGATCACTCTGGACAATGGTTCTTTGCCGCGCTCCCCGCCAACAAGAACAGAAAGACTGAAAAAAACAGTTTTCGTCAAGGTTTTGAAATGAATAATGTAAACCAGAACTAGACTCTGCACCTTTGATTTATACCCATATGTATCTTAAATTTAAATAGTAACTTCACCACTTTAATTACTGGTCCTTTTAATCATACAAAGGTATAAAAATGCTGTATGTCTATTTCTACATTAATTACTTTGTCTGCTCTTTCAGTTATTTACAGTTAGTTACAGTGAAGCACTGCACTTTTTTCTATTATTTGGAGGAAGTATTAAAATAAGCATCTTCTAAAGATGATTCTGTTAGCTGAGTTTCTCCTTGTCATTTTGGTAGCGTGCACATGACACATGAACATACCACACACATCTATCACAGCCCCCCCTGCAGGGAAACCAGGGGAACCAGGGGAACCAGGGGTACAAGGTAGAAAGAAAGACAAAAACAGAACAACAACAGCAGAAAACAGCATGAAATACACATCGAATACATAATAAAATGGAAAAACAAAGATTTGGACAGAAAAAATATATGATAGAGTTCAGAATAGATAAGTAAAATAATTCAATGAAATTAGATCAAACAAAGGCAGGGGAATAGTTCATTTTTTAGTCTTTAATATCAATAAGAAGTTTATTCCATCTGTGCAGCATTTCAACTAAATGCATTTTCAGTTTGGTTTTAACTCGCAGTTCTATCAGCTGACTGCCTCCTAAAGATCGCAAAAACCCTACTTGGTCTATATTCTACAAAATGATCAGAAATATATTTTGGCCCCATATCATGTACAATACATTGCATTATTTTATGTTTGCAGGCACTTTTATAAAAAGTGACCTATACAGAGGAATACAATCAAGCTACAGTACGATAATAGATCACAAAGTAGGTGTATGTAAAAGAGTCTTTAAATAAGTGCCACTAAGACGACATTCAAATGCAGTTCAGGACAGAAGGTGTTCTTGGAAGAGGACAGCTTTCAACACCTTGTTCCACCAACGACGCGGGATTACAGTCTCAACTGAGATCGTCTGGTGTGTGGAGAGTGCAAGGTCCTTCTGTGTTCTGTCTGTGAATAGCACAGTGCTCGTGAAGGAGTGTAAGCCCTCATGATTTAGTTTGTGTAGGCAGGTGGACATCAACTCGAAGGCAAGTGACAGTGAACTGTGTTTATTGATTTGTGAACTAACAACAACACACTGATAACCAGTGCAAGGCTCTCAGAACAGGAGTAATGAGCCAAGTTATTAGGGTCTTGATTGTTGAGTTGAGTTGAAACTGCCTAATCGTCTTTTTGGAAAGAGCTGACAAAAGAGCGATACTGTATTAACGTCTGCTGGAGATGATCCTGGGCCGGGCAGCAACCTTACTTTCTTTCTTTTTTGTAACCAAAGATAACTGTTTCTGTCTCGTAGTGATTTAACTAAGGAAGCTTGAGTGATTGATTGATCCAGCCATTCACATGCGCCGAGCACCAACAGAGTGAGTCTAATGACCGAAAGTCCGATTCAGACTTTCATTGACCAGAGTTATTTATTTAAAGAGCCAAGTAAATTTGCTCAGCTGTTAGCGGACACATGCATAGCAGCATTGTTGACCTGTGTGATCTGACCTGGGTGGACTTTGTAAAAATGAATACAGTCTGCTCTGTCCCTTCTTGATGGCTGCCTGAGTGTTGCATCCTCATCCCGTATGTGTGTTGTCCATGTGAACATCACATATCTATAACCCTTTACCGCTTTCACCTTATCGCCCATGATGAAATAATTTCACATAGACTTCCCTCTCAGAAATATGTGACACTTGCATTTAATACCACTTCGCTGTGACATTTTTTATTTTCAGTTTCTCTTCCTGATGTCAGATCTCTCACTCCAGCGGGTTGCAGTAGCTTTATCACTTTTACCATGGCTGGAGAATTTGCTGCTGCTTTCATAAACACCAGTCTGTTCACTTGGAATCAACTGTCTTCCTCCTCCAAGCCTTGAGTACTTTATCTTTTCCTTCCACTGCACCTGATTAGGGATATTGGACTCCACTGCGCCTTTAAAGCACAGACCTATCAAACCTAAGCCAGACCCCTAGCTAAATGACACCCCTCACACTCTTAGGTAATGCTGCAGACAGGCTGAGCACAGGAGGAACAATATTTGTGGATGAGATGGCTTCTGTGAGGATGAACATTAATAAAACTTTTATCTGTCCTGATATATATTCTTCTCCTGTACTTCTGTATTAATGTATTTGAGCCAGTGTCCTTATCAATCAAAATGGTCCAGTAGTTGAGGCCAACTAACTCTAGACTCTATTTCATCTTGACAGCTTAATCTGATTTTAAACACAGTAGAAAGAAAACACACAGTAGAACCCCGCCTCCTCTCTTTCATTAACAGCTTAGTTCAGAATCAGTACCAACCTTTTTTTTAAGTAGCGTGTGGTCAGACCTCTGCTCAAGAGACCTAATCGTGACACTACAGTTCTGTCAAATCCCAGACCAGTGTCCCATTTACCTTTTTTTAACTATTCATCTACCCATCTTCATCCACTTATCACTACTTATGGGCTCGGGTTGCAGGGGCAGTAGCCTAAATTGGGAAGCCCAAACTTCCCTATATCTGGCAACTTTGTCTAGCTCTAGACCTAGACAGACATAGATCAGATACCTGATAATATGCTGTTTAAAAATGACAAATCCTGAGCCAAAATAACACCAAGGTTTCACACAGGTTTACTGGAGGCCATCCTAAGTGTTTGGGTCCACAAAGAAAAACCTTTGTTTTATCGGAATTAATGAGCAAATAGTTAGTGGACATTCAGTCCTTGATGTCGTTAAGCCACACCTGAAGTTTGTCTAATGGTTCTTTTTCATCTGGCTTCATAGACAGATGCAGCTGCGTATCATCAGCATAACAATGAACATTAATGCCGTGGTTCTTGGTAATACTTCCCAGAATTGTTGTACCAAAACAGGGTCTAACTGACACGTGATGATTTAGATCTATTGAAGACTGAGATCAGCTCAGGGAGGTCCACAGGAACAAAACAGTCTAGAGTCAGGTCAGTGAGATCTTCTGGAACCAAACAGTCTAGTCAGGACAGGGAGGTCTACAGGAACCAAACACTCTAGTCAGGTCAGTGAGGTCTACAGGAACCAAAACACTCTAGTCAGGTCAGTGAGGTCTACAGGAACCAAAACACTCTAGTCAGGTCAGTGAGGTCTACAGGAACCAAAACACTCTAGTCAGGTCAGTGAGGTCTACAGGAACCAAAACACTCTAGTCAGGCCAGGGAGGTCTACAGGGACCCAACAGTCTAGAGTCAGGTCAGGAGGTCTACAGGAACCAAACAGTCTAGACTCAAGTCAGAAAAAAAAGAAACATTAACAGTGCACTGAATTTGCAGAAGTAAACTTAAAATAGCTTTAAAAAAAACCTGGCCTTCATCAAATCAATTTTCTAAGACAGCCAACTGATATATATTTATTTTATTGCTTTAGAAGTAGTACAAAGCAAACAAAGGCATCACAGAGGACGTCGTTAAGCAGCTCTTATTTGTACAACAACTTATATTTTTCCCATTATATTTTTAATAGATTACAAAAAGCAAATGCTGGATTTTCAAACAAAGAAGATTCAAGCCAGGATTTTTTTCTTTGATTTCTGATTCTTCAATTACCCTTATTTCCTGAAAGCACAATTAGACTTATCTCCTGTATAAAGCTAAGGTCGGGGGTCTAAAACTCACTTTGAAGAGCTTCGGTCCTTGAACCCAGACAACTTACTGAAGATTACTATCAACCACTGTTGACTGATCTTGAGCTAAATTATTGCATATCACATTCTATACAACCTATCAGTACCCACAACTCATCCTTATTTTACAAATTTGAGTACAAATCATCCACCAAACAGATTTCTCTCAACAAATGAGACTGCGTGAGTGCTTGAACATTGCTGCCAATGATATTGGGAATGTAAGTGGTAATAAAAGAAACATCAGTGTAAGAAGATCCTTTTCAGTGACTTCAGTACATCTTCATGGGCAGCCAAATGCTGAAGAGTCTTATTAGAGTAGAAATAAAATCAAAATACTCAACAATGAAAGACTGATGAAAGCAAATAGGACGATCACAGAGAGATCAAAAGAGACTGAGCTCCCTCAGCAGACAATAACCTGGCTTCTTATGTTGGAGAGGAGCGAACAGAGGGTCACCACTGCGATCAGCCACAAGGCATACTTTATCTGACCTTAAGGTTTATAAATACACTGCATTATTACATCCAATTAACTGTGGTGCTGGCTTCAATTTTGAACAATGGTTTAGTCTTAAAAGCTAACATTAATACTGGAATTTCTAAAAACTGCATTTTACCTTTTGTTATCTGTCTTGATGTTTTAAGTTTTTTTGCAAAGATTCAACATCTCAACATAAACAAACAAACAAACAAATAAATAAATAAATAAATAAATAAATAAATAAATAAATAAATACATAAATAAATAAATAAATAAATAAATAAATAAATAAATAAATAAATAAATAAATAAATAAATAGAAAGATATTTACACCCCCATCCTGAGAATAATTGCTAAACAGATAGTTTTCAATACCTAAATCTGAAAGAGGTGTTTAGATGAAAACCAAACAATGAGCAGGAATGTACATTCAAACTGGCTGAAAGCAAAGTACATTTTAATACATAATAGTAAATGCTATGATTTTTGTAAAAACACTATAACATACTGATGTAGATCCGACTTAGATCCTGTATTTTTTTATTCTTGGTATAGCTTTTTTGCAACAATATGTTGAGGAAATGAACCTTTAGAAAAGAGCAATAATCTCTATGTACCACCTGCTACTCTCATAATGAGAGGAGATGTCAATTAGGGAGAGGCAGTCCTTTCTTCAGTGGCAGCCTTGTTTCTTTTCATCACTCGGCTCTTGAATAAAATACAGTGATGGAGAGGAGGGGGAGGGGGTTATCCAGCAGGAAAATACAAAAAAAAAATTGTCAGGTCTTTATATATATGTAAATATATATCCCCGCTTGAATGACACAGCTCCAAGGGCTCCATCTACTATCTGCACAGCTATCTTCACCTTCCAGATCTTCTCCAGCTCTTGGTGCTTCTCAGGTTCCTGATGTTCCTTCTTCCTAATATTGCTGTCACTTAGGATTACCACAGCAATCACTACTGCAGTATGTTGATCACCAAAATGTCCAGTTGGTTAGTCGTCTCCAGTGTATTGGTCTGGATCTGGAAGTCCCACAGGATCACTGATTTTTTCGTCTCCACCACCTGTGGAGGAGTCTTCCATCTTGACTTTAAAACTTCCAACCCATACTTTACACTATTCTAGCTACCTGGTTGTGCCATTCCATGAATGTTTTGCCTGCCAGCATCTTGCATCCCGCTAATATGTGTTGGATTGTCTCTGGGACATCTTTGCACAGTCTGCAGCTGAGGTCTGGTCTGGTATGGTAGACCCTGGTCTCTAATGCTCCTGTCCTGAACACCTATTCGTGTGATGCTACGATGAATGCCTCCATGCTGGCCTTCACTCCACTATTGTCCAGTCACTGGTGGGATTTCTCGATGTCAGCCACTTCTTTAATATGTCAGTAGTTCATGTCATGCAAGGGCTTCTCTATCATGATGGTTTCTCCTGCACCTCTTCTTCTCCATTGGATTTGTATTCCTTGTATTGATGTAATCCCTAATCTTTGTTCTTTCATCCTGGATGGTGGCTTTGATGCTTACTAATCGCCAGCCTCCCTCATTTCAGCTTGTGTAGCGTCTTATATTGCTGGACTTTGGATGAAATCCTCCGTGCATCGTGAGGAGCTTTCTTGTGTTCATGTCAGTGGCCTTTAACTCTTCCTGTGGCCAGTTTACTAAACCAGCCAGGTACCTGATTACTGGTAGGGCATACATGTTGGCGGCCTGAACTTTGTTCTTTCCATTCTGCTGGCTTTTCAGGATCTGCCTTACTCTTTTCAGATACTTGGCTGCAGCCGACTTTCTTGCAGCCTCTAGGACATACAGCAGTAATAACAAAAAATGGGATAAACTACTCGGGGAGTGTCTCAGTGAATGTCTCAGGCCACAGAAATCCCTTAAAGAGTAACATTTCAACTACCTTTTTTTTCTCTAGGACTATAGTTTAATGGGTGTATTTAGTAAAGACAAGATTTTATAATAAGCTGTAATAAAAACAGCTTTTTGGTCTTAAAACCATCTATACATCAATTAGACAAGGATCTGCTGGAGCTTATTCCAGCTCTTTGGAGGTGTTTAGTTTAGTTTAGTTTAGTTTAGTTTTGTTTCGTAACTTGTACGTCGCCTGAATTATAAGACTTCGGTAACCTTTTTCAATATTAAGATTGAACATAACTAACTCAACACATCTATGATGGCTAAAAGTAAATAAAAATAAAAGAACAGCAAAGCTACTTTTACAACATCATAGTACTGTAATGTGGATAAATGTGTGTGCTTTTTATTATGTTTTAGACAACTGAGAAGCTTTGGTCTCAGAGCTTGTTCAATTCCAGTCACCAGCAAGACACACTGTCAATTCATGTTTCTCTAAACAAGCAACGCAGCAGAATATTTAAGCTTCATTTCATTATATTTTATGTGTACTGAACACATGAGCGCAGTGACAACATGCCTTATCTGTGTAGTCTTTCTGTTTTTCTTTTTGGGACGTCTGCCAGAACAACTTTGACGTCAGGTGCAAACATCAGTGCGTTGAACCAACAAACAGGCATTTATTCAGGGCTCAACATTCATACGTAACTGCCCTGAGATGACCGAAGCGCCTGGATGCCATGTAGAAACTGCTGTCTTCCTCTTGTTTTACTGTCACCATCACTGCATTAATCTATCTATCTATCTATCTATCTATCTATCTATCTATCTATCTATCTATCTATCTATCTATCTATCTATCTATCTATCTATCTATCTATCTATCTATCTATCTATCTATCTATCTATCTATCTATCTATCTATCTATCTATCTATCTATCTATCTATCTATCTATCTATCTATCTATCTATCTATCTATCTATCTATCTATCTATCTATCTATCTATCTATCTATCTATCTATCTATCTATCTATCTATCTATCTATCTATCTATCTATCTATCTATCTATCTATCTATCTATCTATCTATCTATCTATCTATCATCTCCACGTGTGAGCAGAAGGCTCCTTGGTGCATTGTAGTGTCATTCCTTTGGGCTCCAGCAGGGAGCAGTCTTCTGCCAGGTTAGGCAGCCGCTACCTTTCACCTGGTGGTTTCACATCGACCATGCTGACCTGAACTGAACTCTTTCAGCTATGCAGAGATCCAGATGTGGTGGATGATCAGAAATGTTCAGACTGTTCCAGAATACTTCCACAGCTGTCACTGCTTTGACTCGTTCATAATTTGTCGGCTTTTGAAGATCAGACAACAGAAGCTTTCTGAAGCTGTTGTGGACAAGATCTCTGAACTTTAAGCTGGAGAGAACTTTACAGAGTACGATACCTACCCTGGATTGGTTGGTGAAGCTCCTCTCTTGCACTGTTAGGGATGATTTACAATGTAGTTGATCTTGCTGTAAGAGAAAGACATTTCAGTGAGCACATTCACAATATTGATGTCAAAATTATGATAATAATAATAATATAAAAATAACCCTAACCCTTCAAAAAATTAGGCTTTCTATAGAAGATATTTGTTCCTGTATAGAGGTCAATATCCTAATGAGGGCAGAAAAGAACAGGATTCTGTAAAGGAACACCAAGATATGTGTCTACAGCAAATAAAACCTCAGATGAGCAGCACGTGGGCTTAATTTCTGACCATTGTTTGTATACCAGAAATGAAGATTGCTAGGCTGCAGCACTTAGGTGTGTTAATGCAATGCTCAAAGCAAAGACACAGATAATGGTCTAAAAGAAGCTGTTGTTGCTGAGCATCAAGCTGGTCATCCTCATGCCATTTGCAAACAATTTTGTGAAATTCTATAAAATCCTTCAGTGAAAAGGATTATTCACAAGTGAAAGGGATTCAAGACAGCTGTTAATCTTTCCAGGTAAGCGTCTTTTATACACATACACAAACACATATACAGCTACAGAGTCGAAACAAAACAATATAAACAACAAACTAACATAGTACTAAAGGAGAAAGTACAAACCTTTGGATGTACCTGTAAGTAAACTGCTGGGAATCTGCCCATAATGAAGGGTTGTGGTAACGTCTGGAGATGTGGTGATGCTTTCAGCTTCAAATACTATTCGTGTATCATTATCCTGTTGTTATTGAAGGCACATTTGCACTTAGGTAAAATACTGCACATGACTGATTCCAGATGATAAAATAATACACAACTGTTTGATCCTGGTCGGAGTCACAGGGTGCGGACGAGATAGTAATACCTTGTTTCCATATGCCCTCAGCAAATCTATATAAAGTATGCAGTACGGCCCTAGTGTTTAATGCACAGTACAGTACTTCATGGATAGCTCAATGCCAGAATGGCAGCTTATTGCTGAGGAGCGATGGGAGAGAAACTGCATTTGTCACCGTCCAGGTGCAGGGCACGCGTGGCAACAGGAACATGTGAAATAACGCACGGCGAGGCCAGCCTGCCCGGTGACTGGGCTATTTTGGTGATTAGTTTGTCATGAATCACAAGCCTACACTACACAGTCAATAAAACTGAAGGTATTTTTATGTTATTTCATTAGTTTTTTTCCACCAGATAGCCTGCTGGCTGCGTGGTTTCCCAAGTTCAAATTGTTCAACATAGGCAAACTGACAAGAGAGAGTTTGTTTCCCAACTACCTTAAAGAAATCACTCAGGTTCCTGGGAGGATGACTGGAATACTGGACATATTGCGTGAATGGGCCATAGAAGGGAATGGGCTGTGGTTCCCAGGCAGCGGCTAATTCACGCTTGTTTCCGAGCTGCCCCTCCAGAAGTGGAAATTATATGCAATATATTGTTTAAGTTTCCCATTGGCAGTGCCGGAGATGAGGGGGCAGGGGTCCATTTACTTTTAAAATGATGATTAGATTGTCGGTGGATGGACTTCCATTCAAAACCATAAGTGAAACTAGAGCAGCAAATTTACAGAAGAAGAAACACAATTTGCAGTTCATTGACTGACCACTTGGGGGTTGGCTAAAAAAGCGAGACAATGTCCATTAACTCATGTTAAAATGTCCAATTTTGCAGCTTAAATAAACATATCCACAGCCTGATTAAATAGAAAAAAACAGCTTTGGTATCCGTGGCGAGTTTGTACCATCCCAGCATCAGCTACAAGATGCTCTTTTCTGATTTTGCCCCTGAAACAACATCTAAGCAGCTGCCAGCAGCTCTGCAGCTGCTCTGGTGGACCAGCTGAAGGAGCTGGTGGCCGCGTTAATCTGATTTACATAGGTTTGTGTCCCAGTCAGTTTCCCAGGCCTGTTTGTTCCAGCCATGTGAATCATGGTACCCTGCAGCACGCGGAAAAGCGGATTCAGAACTGCTCTTCAGAAAACCTGTTATGATGTCACGGACAGGCTGTCAAGTCATTTCAGTTCATTGTGCTCTTACAGGAAATGTGACAACGGTGCGTTCTTCAGCTGCATCACCAGGTCCACTGCCATGATACCACCAAATTTAACTTTGTGTTGTTCATGAACTCCAGACAAAATTAGCTTATAGATTTAATCTCTTCCCTCTTTTATAAGAGGTCAAACTGTCCCATCTTTGGCACCAAAGACAGACAGACATAAAATATTGAAGCAAAAATGCTCAATAAAGCATCTTCACGTACATCACCAAGGTGACAACGTAACCTAAACATTTATATTCCAACAAAAAATCGAATTACATGACAGCTTTACCAATAAGCCTTTTCTTTGTATTTATCTCAGAATGTTCAACGTATACTGAGACTTTTCAGAACAAAATTTATATGATGCTCATTATCAGTAAACAGAAATAGACACAGATGTCGCAAACATTTTAAATGCACTTCATACAATTTCATTTTGCATCCATTTTGATGATGAACTGATGAACTTTGCACTTTGTAAAAATTATTCGTGTAATTTGTGGTCTGCTGTTCTAGAAAAGGTTTTGTAAAAAACAGCCTCCCATCTGCCTTACGCAGTATATCCAGAAGGAATGTTGGACATTTTTCATATAAAATAATCCTATTTTTATTTTTGTTAGGAAAAAAAAGAGTAACTCATTTTCACATCACGATGGGCGTGATGTTTGTGATGTTCGTCAAGTTTGTGAAGTTTGTGAAGTTGTTGAAGTTTGTGATGTTTGTTAGGTTCGTGAGGTTTGTGACGTTTGTGACGTTTGTGAAGTTGTTGAAGTTTGTAAAGTTTGTGATGTTTGTGACGTTTGTGAAGTTTGTGAAGTTTGTGAAGTTGTTGAAGTTTGTGAAGTTGTTGAAGTTTGTGACGTTTGTGAAGTTGTTGAAGTTTGTGAAGTTGTTGAAGTTTGTGATGTTTGTGACGTTCGTGAGGTTTGTGACATTTGTGAGGTTTGTGACGTTTGTGAGGTTTGTGAGGTTTGTGACGTTTGTGAAGTTTGTGATGTTTGTGACGTTCGTGAGGTTTGTGACATTTGTGAGGTTTGTGACGTTTGTGAGGTTTGTGACGTTTGTGAAGTTTGTGAAGTTTGTGAAGTTTGTGAAGTTTGTGATGTTTGTGACGTTCGTGAGGTTTGTGACATTTGTGAGGTTTGTGACGTTTGTGAAGTTTGTGAAGTTTGTGAAGTTTGTGAAGTTTGTGATGTTTGTGACGTTCGTGAGGTTGTTGAAGTTTGTGATGTTTGTGACGTTCATGAGGTTTGTGAGGTTTGTGAGGTTTGTGAGGTTTGTGAAGATGGTGAAGTTGTTGATGTTTGTAAAGTTTGTGATGTTTGTGACGTTTGTGAAGTTTGTGAAGTTTGTGAAGTTTGTGAAGTTGTTGAAGTTTGTGACGTTTGTGACGTTTGTGAAGTTTGTGAAGTTGTTGAAGTTTGTGAAGTTGTTGAAGTTTGTGATGTTTGTGATGTTTGTGAGGTTTGTGAAGTTTGTGACGTTTGTGATGTTTGTGACATTTGTGACGTTTGTGACGTTTGTGAAGTTGTTGAAGTTTGTGATGTTTGTGACGTTCGTGAAGTTTGTGAAGTTGTTGATGTTGTTGATGTTTGTAAAGTTTGTGATGTTTGTAACGTTTGTGAAGTTTGTGAAGTTTGTGAAGTTTGTGAAGTTTGTGAAGTTGTTGAAGTTTGTGATGTTTGTGACGTTCATGAGGTTTGTGAGGTTTGTGAGGTTTGTGAGGTTTGTGAAGATGGTGAAGTTGTTGATGTTTGTAAAGTTTGTGATGTTTGTGACGTTTGTGAAGTTTGTGAAGTTGTTGATGTTGTTGATGTTTGTAAAGTTTGTGATGTTTGTAACGTTTGTGAAGTTTGTGAAGTTGTTGAAGTTTGTGAAGTTGTTGAAGTTTGTGATGGTTGTGACGTTTGTGAGGTTTGTGAAGTTTGTGACGTTTGTGATGTTTGTGACATTTGTGACGTTTGTGACGTTTGTGAAGTTGTTGAAGTTTGTGATGTTTGTGACGTTCGGGAAGTTTGTGAAGTTGTTGATGTTGTTGATGTTTGTAAAGTTTGTGATGTTTGTAACGTTTGTGAAGTTTGTGAAGTTTGTGAAGTTTGTGAAGTTTGTGAAGTTTGTGAAGTTGTTGAAGTTTGTGATGTTTGTGACGTTCGTGAAGTTTGTGAAGTTGTTGATGTTGTTGATGTTTGTAAAGTTTGTGATGTTTGTAACGTTTGTGAAGTTTGTGAAGTTTGTGAAGTTTGTGAAGTTTGTGAAGTTGTTGAAGTTTGTGACGTTTGTGACGTTTGTGACGTTTGTGAAGTTGTTGAAGTTTGTGATGTTTGTGACGTTCGTGAAGTTTGTGAGGTTTGTGATGTTTGTGACGTTCGTGAGGTTTGTGACATTTGTGAGGTTTGTGACATTTGTGAGGTTTGTGACGTTTGTGAGGTTTGTGACGTTTGTGAAGTTTGTGAAGTTTGTGATGTTTGTGACGTTCGTGAGGTTGTTGAAGTTTGTGATGTTTGTGACGTTCATGAGGTTTGTGAGGTTTGTGAGGTTTGTGAGGTTTGTGAAGATGGTGAAGTTTGTGAAGTTTGTGAAGTTGTTGAAGTTTGTGACGTTTGTGACGTTTGTGAAGTTGTTGAAGTTTGTGAAGTTGTTGAAGTTTGTGATGTTTGTGACGTTTGTGAGGTTTGTGAAGTTTGTGACGTTTGTGACGTTTGTGATGTTTGTGACATTTGTGACGTTTGTGACGTTTGTGATGTTTGTGACGTTTGTGATGTTTGTGACATTTGTGACGTTTGTGACGTTTGTGAAGTTGTTGAAGTTTGTGATGTTTGTGACGTTCGTGAAGTTTGTGAAGTTGTTGATGTTGTTGATGTTTGTAAAGTTTGTGATGTTTGTAACGTTTGTGAAGTTTGTGAAGTTTGTGAAGTTTGTGAAGTTTGTGAAGTTGTTGAAGTTTGTGATGTTTGTGACGTTCGTGAAGTTTGTGAAGTTGTTGATGTTGTTGATGTTTGTAAAGTTTGTGATGTTTGTAACGTTTGTGAAGTTTGTGAAGTTTGTGAAGTTTGTGAAGTTTGTGAAGTTTGTGAAGTTGTTGAAGTTTGTGATGTTTGTGACGTTTGTGAGGTTTGTGAAGTTTGTGACGTTTGTGATGTTTGTGACATTTGTGACGTTTGTGACGTTTGTGAAGTTGTTGAAGTTTGTGATGTTTGTGACGTTCGTGAAGTTTGTGAAGTTTGTGAAGTTGTTGATGTTTGTAAAGTTTGTGATGTTTGTAACGTTTGTGAAGTTTGTGAGGTTTGTGAAGTTTGTGAAGTTGTTGAAGTTTGTGACGTTTGTGACGTTTGTGAAGTTGTTGAAGTTTGTGATGTTTGTGAGGTTTGTGAGGTTTGTGAGGTTTGTGAGGTTTGTGACGTTTGTGAGGTTTGTGACGTTTGTGACGTTTGTGAAGTTGTTGAAGTTTGTGAAATTGTTGAAGTTTGTGATGTTTTTTGATGGTGTTGGCGTGTTTTCAGTAGTGTTTGGGACAAAGACGTGTCTTTCGTTACTTTTGTTTTGGATTGATGTTAAGGGTGGTTAAACTGATTCCTGAAAAGACTCAGTTCATGTTGTCTGTTCACTCAAAGAAGAGCTCAGATTGGCAGACCGTAAAGTTTCCAGAGCTCGAGCGATACTGGGATGTGTGTACACAGAGCGCTTGAAAAGCAGCGCTCTCTCGACTACAGAGAGTGAAAGGAACGAGATCGACTCGGGATTGGAAACAAATCCTTCCCTTTCTTTTTTTGACGGTGTCAAAGAGGGTTTGTGGACAAAATGAGTCACGATTAAAAGTGGTGTGGACTCTGCCTCAGCATGCTCGGATAAATTGACACCTATGATGACAAAAGACTTTTAAAATATTGACACTAATGTGTTAAAATGCAAATAAATGAGCCTGTAATGATGAGGCTTATGACTCACAAAGGCTGAGGAGTGTGGTGAGGCTTTAATGTGAATGGATGTGTTAGTACGTGGACCGGGCGTGGAATCAGCAGAACATTTAGATTCATTTTTGAGAAATGTCCCTTTCCCACTCTTCGGTAGAGTTACGTCCAGGTGATGAGCTTCTACAAACCCACAATAACTCGTGCACGGTTATAAGTGTAGATTAGAAGACTCTGACATAGTCATTACTTAATAATGTTAAAATATAACATCTGCTTGTTGGGACACACATAAAGCTGTCCGCGAGGCTGCGGACAGAGTCGACATAATGACACCTGTTACTCTCATCAAACAGAAACATCATTCATTTGGGTTTTTAGTTTTCTAATATGTTGCTGTAATATTGAGTTTTCATCTGACAGATTTATAAATGTTGATGAATGACAGGGAACACACCTTGATTGCAAACTTTTTTGATCTTTTCAAGAGGTTTATCTTTTATTTCTAGCAGACTAGTGTGTGTGTTGTGTTGCAGAGGACAGATGTAACAACTCTTGATCTAATTTGACTCAAAACAGCCAGACAAAATGATAGAAAAGTATCGCAATTTTTTTCATTTTCCTGCATCTGAAGCTCCTGCTCCTTCAAAGCGACACAACCCGAGATACCCTCGGATCTCAGTGTTGTGTTGCAGGAATGATTATATTTCCCTTGCTAAGATGTTTACTACCTCACACACGCACAGTATATATATATATATATATATATATATATATATATATATATATATATATATATATATATATATATATTAGTCAAAATTGACAATGACGTGTAAAGTTAGGATAAAATGTACCCATTTAGCAACGGCCACCCGACTCTGGCAGTTTTTAACAAATATGTCTGTCATGTTCAGTCTGCCCTTTAATATTAATTCATTTTATTAATGAATTTCAGCCTTTTTCTTTTTCAGGTTGCCGTGGTTACTCGTTTAAACACAATGTGTCATGGTGTTTTCCAGTCAGTATGACTGTATGTCAGTATGACAATATGAGCATATAAGTAGCTTCTCCTGTCTCAGCATGTGGAGTAAAACATTTTTTAAAAGTTGATTCATTAACTCGTGTCACTTGCAGATGATGTGAACAACAATATTCACCGGAGTGAAACAACATCAAACCACCAAAGTGCCGTGAGGAGGGACAGACTGACAGACGACTCTACAGCAACCAGGTTTTCATTTCCAACTCAGAGACCCAGAATTTTCAGTAAAATAACGTAACGATGACAGTTATTCTCATACACTGAGAGCTGTGACCTAAACCCTAACAAACAGTATTTAGCACCAGAGCTGCTACTCACATCAGGAGTGTGCAGGAGATACAGATTATAAATATAGATGATTGTTTTTTGTTGTTTTTTTTTACCGCTTTCTTCATCTATTGTGCATAACAAGATACACAGAACAGACCAAAAGGTTTCAGCATCTGCTACTTTCCACTAACATGTTTAGTGTAATATGATAGCACTTTATTCTTTTATGCTGTTAAGTTAAAGTCAATTGAAATGAATAATAATAATTTTTAAGGAAATTTTATTATCGCGGTGTAAATTGTAAAAATAAAATAAAATCAACTAAAAGCTTCTCAACCAACAGATGGAAAGTTGGATATGTAGCAGGAACATGACATCTCCCAAGGCCATCGTGGATGGTCACATGCAATGGGACCGGGTCACAACGATGAGCTCTGTTGCTGGACAATATGGAGAGAAAGTCCCAGCCAGCAGCTCAATATCCCGCTGCAAAGACGCTGCTTCACAGTACCGGTCCAGGCCTAAGCCATCAAGTACGATGGTCCCATCTGTTACTATTCCTGATCTACACATGAAGTCTGGAGACCACATAAACAGGGATGGAGTCAAACACATTATAATTCCAGACACTCCCAGTTTTTCTCCACCGGTGCTCCAAGCATCATCATCACAAATTAAATGAGCCCCTGAAGTTGGTTCAGGCAGATGATCTCGGCAGTGTGTGTGCTTACTTTCACACCTCTGCATGGTCAGTTCCAATCCCCCCATCTGGTTCTTAGACCTACAGTATATGAGTAGTAAGAGGTATTGGTCCCTCAATGCGTTAGGCTTGCTAATGCTTCGACCAAATCCTCGCCAGCTTCCACCTGTAGGCTCTGATAATGGACAGGGGTCAAGTTGAGTTCATCACACCACATCAAATATCTGTCATTGTAAGCGTAATAAATGATGCTGGAGCCTGAACACCAACACTTACATATTTATTTCTCATTTATAAATTGTCACTACATTAGTTGTCTCACTGAAATGTTAAAAAGTGCCAAAATTAGCAAAGAAATCATTTAATGAGCCAAATGTCCAAAGAGAATACAGAAATATTTCAAAAACTAGTCTTTTAAAAGAATAAAGCCCAGCAGAAAAATCAAGGTGATCCAAAGAAAGACACCGCTTAGCTGCAGCTGGTGCAGCTCCTACCGTATCTGGAACCGGTGGTCTCTGGTCACTTTTTTATTTTCTCCTCCTGTTTTCTTGTCTTAGTCTCCCATGTCTCACATTAAACACACTGTATGCCAGTTAACTGACAACGTGCACATTGACTTTTGCGTTTATGGTTTAGTGTCAGACCCTCACATGCTTTTCCTGCTGTTTTGCCTGAATGCAGCTCTGCAGTCCACGAGATGTCTCTCAGTGGCCGTTTTTTTCATTTACGTCTTTCAGAATGCAGCTTTTTAAAAATGTGTTTATTTTGTTTGTGACAAGTGATGCTTTAACTGATACGTAAGCAAGCTAGCTAGATATCCAACATTCATTTTAGTGGTTACAGGTGGGCTTGGGCCTGGGGGATCCAGGATCCTGGGCTGGCAACACTGTGGGCCCCTGAGCAAGGCCCTTAACTCCCGACTGCTCCCTGGCAAACTAGCAGCCCACTGCTCCTAGTGGAACTAGTGATGGTTAAAAGCAGAGGCAAATATCAGTGAGATACATACTGCCAAGAATAATAGTAAAGTTTGAAGTCAGAGAAAGAGGTGAGTTACAGTTCTCAGCACAAAAGTTATTTACATGAAATCCATAAAGCTTTGAAATCACTGCATTAATAAACTGCATATTCCTATCAAATAGTTCAATGTACCAGCCTTTCCTTGAGTAAAGGATAAAATCACCACTTCAAAGTCCATGTAATAGTATTGACTGTTTGATATCTTCATACTATTTCTATAAATGACCACAGAAAAGCCTTTGGTGGTTGAAGCACCTCTGTTGTTATTGCCATGTCCCCAAAATGCTCGAAGGGAAATTAGATTAATGAATATTTTACTTCAGGCCATCCCGTTTTACCTGACTCATATCACATTTGGTATCAGGTGTAAAATGTAACGTTGGCTCAAGCATCATGTATATGCTGGTTTGGGTATTTTTATTGGAAGAGCTGCTTCGCTCTCAGCTGCCTGGCGGCGCCATACCTTGTTGCTCTGGTATTGAAGGGCTTTTACTAGTGACCTTTCTCTTAATTGTCTTTCCAAAGTTAGATGCAGTCAACCTTTCCTCTTGCTCTTTGTGCCATTTAGGCCAAAATCTGGCCCCTAGCCTCATCTTGAAGCTTCCTTGCCTCCTCCTTGTTGAAGCTGTGACCACTCTGTAGTGTAGAACGTTTTTTTTTAACATTTTTCCTTCTTTTTCTGGGGAACGGTGGACCAAGGATGCCGTTGACATTGCAGCAGGACATGGTTGAAGGCCATACCAACTTGATATTGGTGGGAGCTAAAGGCAGAACAAATAAATAAATAAAACATCTATAAGCAATCGCCAAAAACATGTAAGAGAGGATGCTATTGTGGTCATTGGACTATATTACCTCAGTACTGCAGTACATTACTTGACATTATTGAAACTCACCTATTACTCTAGGAGCAAATTACGGGCTTTTTATTATTTTCTTTGTGATTGCAAGGTTTGGTTCCCCAATCCTGCAGACTAGGTTGGCTGGTTCTAGACAGAAATTACCAGTTAAGATAAGATAAGCAATAAGATAGGCCTTTATTGATCCCACAAAGGGAAATGTGTGTTTTACCACAGCTCAAGCACAAAAACAGAAAAGTAAGCAATAAAATAAAATAGTATAAGGTAAAATCCAATGATTGACGTGCAAAAGCTTTCCTTCTGCAGCGGGTGTTTCAGTCTCCGACTGAAGGAGCTGCTCAGCTTATCCACAGTCTCATGCAGTGTGTGATGTGGGTTGTCCGTGAGGGATCTGAGCTTCACTAATGTCCTCCTCTAAGCCACCACCACAGACTCCAGAGGACATCCCAGCCCAGACCTAGACCTTTGCACCAGCCCTTGTCCCTGTCGGTGCATTCGTTCCCCCAGCAGACCTCTGCACCAGCCCTTGAGTCATAACAATTGTTCAGCAGAGTCCTGCAGACTCTGAAGGACCTCAGTCTCCTCTGAAGGTGGAGGTGACTCTGGCCCTTCTTGTACAGGACATCAGCGTTTGTGGTCCAGTCCAGTTTACTGTTGAGGTGAACACTCGGGTACTTGTAGGAGGCCACTGTCTCAGGGTCTTTTCCCTGGATGTGGCAGGGGGGGGACTTCCTCCTGCAGTTTTGCATAAAATGAAACTCATTAACAAACTGAATAACCTTAGAAAGAAGTCTTTTGTGGTAAATGACCACAATAACTGGACGAGTACTGGATTTGTTATACTTAAATGTGTGCTACACTATTTGGGGGGAAGTCACCCCACAAATATCTTTGCTATACAGGGATGCCATGGATCTGGAACCCACTCATCTCCTTCATCCAGCGCTGCATCAGCCAGTTCCTCCGATGTTGGTGAAGTCAACCAAACAGACAGCACAGCAGTCATATTAGATTACACTCGATAATGTCTCCTGACTCCTTATACTTCCCCTTAACTGCACTTCAACTGCGCAGCTTGCATTAAGCCCAAGTTCTTTGTCTAATTTTTAAATCTTTAAACGTCCCATTTGAATGGACCTCAATGAAAAGTGATTCTTTTGTGCCTAAGATTTCTCTAAAGTATCTTGTGACAAGGTTTTCATGCAGGCAACTGCCTTTGTAACAGCACCATAGAATGTCCAAGTTGGCAACAGTAACCACGGGGATGGGGCTTACCAATAGGATGTGAGGATCGTGGTCTTTGATTTCTCCAGTGCATGGAACACCATCCAGCCGGCTATAAGACACTCAGGGAGACACATAAGACACAGGTGGATGCCTCCACAATCACCTGTATCACTGGCTACCTCTCAAACAGACCACATTTTGTGAGACTGAATGGTTGTGTGTCTGACCAGATGGTAAGTAGTGCAGGAGCACCACAAGGGACTGTATTCTCACCATTCCTCTTCATGCTGTACACCTCAGACTTTTAGTACAAGTCGAGTTTTGTTTTCTGCAAAAGTACTTAGATGACTCTGCACTTGTGAGGTGTATCAGTGATGGACCCTAATGAACCCTGAGCATCCTCTTCGCCACACAATCATTCAGCAATGGTGTTTGTCATCAGAGGCTTCTTCCGATCTTTACAATCAATCTTTGAAGAGACTTAAATCATGAAAACTACTGTAACAATAATTCCCCTTCAGGGATTAATAAAGTATTTTTGAATTTGAATTTAAATAAGTAATTTGAGTACCCCCAGTCTTCCCAGGTTAATTTTGATGCTGCTTGTGGTATTTTATTTAAAAAATTAACCAGATTACTCACTACGTTCTTGTGTCTGTCTTCCTGCCAGCTTGATCTCCTGTTTGTGAATTGACACAGTTTAACTGTGGTCAAGTGCCAACATAGACTCTGGACTGCTGCATATTTTTGGTGGAACATAACTGATGGTTGCTTCTAAACATGCTGTAGCACCTTTGGTGGAACCACTCTCACTGAGTGGATTGGTTGTGTCCAGCAGGACGTCTGTGCCCTAGTGAGACCCAGGCGTGGGCCCACCAGAAGCTAACAGAAAAGGCCTTTGGTTATACTATTCATCATGATTAATATTCTTAATCTCAAAGGACCTTACACCTGAAGGATGCTGTTGCCTGAGGATGCCTTTGGCTCCTTTCTCCTTCTTTTTGGATATTTTATTATTTTTGCAATTGTCAGTGGATCATGCAAAAAATTGCAAACATGTTTTTCATCAGTTGATATAAAAATAAATTAACTGACTGCCACAGAACAACACTGTTTCCAGTTTTGAGTAACGGCAGAAGGCCAAGCTGCTGAACAATAGACATTTTATGTGGGTATTGTTTTAAAATCAGGAGCTAGACATTGCCATCAGACAATTTCCTCTGGTTTACAATGTTAAAAAGTATTTAACTTGATTGTGCACAAATGCACATGTATGTTAAAGGAGCGCATTTTATGTATATTAAGTATGTAAAGTATTTTGCAGCTTCTGTTCTTCTGTAGTTCAACATACCACATGACATGTGTGCATGAGCTTCAATATGAAGACACATGCACACATGCAAACACACAAGCTATTGGGCCTTAACAGAGTCTCCAATTAATGCCTAATTATAGTTTTGTCCTGATGGCAGGAGGCAATACTCTATCAGTCTCTTAATGGCTGCAGAGCTTTTGTGCTCCTAGCAACTAGCTGATCTTTTGTATGGACTCGGAGAGCACATGAAAGCTGCCTATGAATCACTGCTTTGTTATCTAAAGAGCTGCGTTTCATAATGGCCTTCACAAAAGCAAATAAATCAGACGTAATAAGCTGGTGTCTGCGAGGAATGCTGAATAAAATGAAAGAAGAAAATGGACACATCTGCAAACTGCTGGAACGATACATGAAGACTGATTTGGTCGTTTGGTCTTATTATTGGCTTTTATTATGTACAATAAAATGTCTGTGGTATATCTTAACAAAAACAAATAAACAAAAGCAATAAACCGATTCTTAACCTCCTGAGGCTGACATTGAAAGGCAACTCAAATGATCCCAGGAAGAGGAAAACTGTTCATAATTATTATAATATCATTGGGAAAAAATGACTGTTTCCTGCTAAAGGTACAGGTGGGATCTGTAGGATGGGATGGGATCTTTTGTCCGCACATCTGACTCTAGCTTGGAGAACATCCACGTTACAGATGGAGCTCAGTTGCTGGTAACACTTGGTTCATTTGCTGTCCAGTGACCAAACGATGCAGGAAACAAAGGTATGTAAACAGTCTGCTGATGGCGCAGTTATTCCTCATTCTGGGCACTGAAAATAAACGCAGCATGACAGAAATCTTCAAACCTGACAACCTGTGACTCAGTTGGCCATTTCATTCATGTTTATGGGCTTTGTACACAGACACTCCATCACAGTTGACGATCTGAAAACCCGCTAAAAACATGTGAAAAGGCTCCACATTAGGACTCAGTATACTTGCTTGACTAACCACTGCAGCATATGACCTCTTTATTTTAGATGAATTTCTTCAGCTTTGTGGTAATGTGACACAAACAAATCAATATGTCCATCAATAGCAAGTGGACCAGGCTGGTGAAAGACATAAATTTAAAGACCCAAAAAATATTTGACTTCCATGTCAGGGTTCAGAGGATAGGTCACATCGGCCTCATCCTTCAATTGATGCTGTCATGGATTTTCCTCGTGTCTAACTAAAAATGTCCGGCCGTCACAATGGAGTTATTCATCCAGGGAGTAATAATGCCTTTGCTGCTCACTGTGTTCACTCTGTCATGTTGAGAGTTTTATAGGACCTTTAATCAGGCTGAAGAACACCTAAGAACGACGTCAGCTGCCGTGACATGCTGTGCTCCTGGAGCTGCACCCCATTCGCTCTGCAGCTTAACACAATAATGCATTTGTCAACATAGTCTCACTAAGATGGCATTGTAACACCAATGCCCCATTTATTTTTGTTCTGCTGAGAATACCATTTATATTCACTCAACAATTTGTACGCGACCTCCACAACAAGTGTCTTCAACTGTAGACAGGTAGCGACCATAAAACAGAGTGGGAGGAGCTGGCGGTACCGTGAAGGCAGTCAGGGTTACCTTGCTGCAAGAGTACATTATGTCCTGTTTATTTCTCCAAATGAGAGCTTGTAGAAGCAGCAATTCAATTTTTGTATACATTTCTTACAGATGCACAAACAGCACAGTATTTACTTATTTTATAAAAAGTGTGAAGTGGTTGGAGAGGAGTGTCTGGAGATGTCTGTGGTAGTAGAGTAACAGTGCAGGTGAGGGGAAAGGTTTACGTGGTGACCGAGAGACGTGAAGCAGAGCTGGCGGTGGCACAGTTGAAGATGTTAAAAATTTCTTTTGGGTTAACAAGGATGGATAGGAACAAGTTGTGCAAACCAGACAAGCAGTAATGGTTAGACGCCTTGAAGGAAAAAACAATGTGTGCAAAATTAGGGGTGTGCTAGTTTGAGCGACAGGTGCTTGATGATACAGCGTAAAAAAGCTGTCCATTTAGCTACTTTGAATTAACTTGACTTCTGAGCTGCTAATAAAGCTCTAATTCAATTTATTTTAATTTTATTTTTACAGCGTCTATTACAATGGGATAGGATACAAGTGTCTCTCTGCATTTTCCAGAGACCAGAACATGAACCCCAATCAATAATTACATAAACAACTGCAGGTAAAATTTTCCCTTTAAGAAGGAAGAAACCTGGATCAGGACCTGGATCATAAGGACTTATACCTGGTTAGTTGGTGGACTACAGAGATCACTATATGAACAGGTGTCGACAGAGGACACTGAGATGGTCAGAGGTGAGACTGCAGGTCAGGATGCAGCTCCTGAGGTTCTGGTCTGCACACATGTACGAAAGACAAAAAGAGGAGACAGACCAGCAAAACAAACTACAATAACAATGGAGAACAATTATACTTATGAGATACTTCTAATTAATAACTGAGTATTGAGCTGAAGAAGGTAAAGAGAAACAGAGGAGGTGAGGGGCACCAGTCAGTGGATCATGTTGGGGTCCCCCTGCAGCAGGTCTACAGCAGCAGATCCAGATGAAGCTGTTTAAGACCAGCTGCTCCAGTCTGGTCCTGCAGCTGCAGCTGGGACTACTGGTCCTGACACACTAAAGTTTACACCAACTAGATGTTTTACTGAACAGAAATGTTTGAAGTTTGGTTTTAAAGGTGGAGGTGGTGTCAGCCTCCTTCACCCAAACTGGAAGTTGGTTCCATAGTGATGATTCCTGATAACAGAAAGCCCGTCCTCCAAATCTACACTTGGATCTTCTAGGTACTACGAGTAAACCTGCACTCTGAGAACCGAGAACTCTGTTAGGAACGCAAGGAGCTATCAGGTCTTGGAGATATTGCAGCGCTAAGCCATTTTGGACTTTATATGCAAGTAATAAAATTCTGAATTGGATTCAGAGTTTTCTGGGAGCCCAAAGGAGGGAGGCAAACACTTTACAGAGTTGGAAAAACGCAGTCTTACAAACCTGATCAAAAATAACTCCACGGTTTCTCACAGTTTTACTGGAGGCTATCGCAAGACCATCTAATCCCTTCCTAAGGTGTTTGGACCACAAACAACAACGTCTGTTTTATCATAATTAAGAAGTAAAGATTTAGTGGACATCCAGTCCTTGATGTCCTTAAGACACATCTGAAGTTTGTCTAATGGTTCTGTTTCATCTGGCTTCATAGACAGATACAGCTGCGTATCATCAGCATAACAATGAACATTAATGCCGTGGTTCTGGATAATACTTCCTAAGGGCTGCATGTATAAACTGAACAAGATTGGCCCTAGAACTGAACCCTGCGGGACACCATAGCAGACCCTTGTCTGTACTGAAGAAACCTCATGAACATGAACAAACTGGAATCTATCAACAGATCTGATTTAAGCCAATCTATAGCTGTCCCTTTAATTCCAACAACATACTCTAGTCTCTGCAGTAAAATGCTGTGATCTATACTATCAAAACAGCACTGAGGTCCAGCAGAACCAGTATGGACACTAATCCATTATCTGAGGTCCAGCAGAACCAGTATGGACACTCACCCATTATCTGAGGTCCAGCAGAACCAGTATGGACACTCACCCATTATCTGAGGTCCAGCAGAACCAGTATGGACCCTCGCCCATTATCTGAGGTCCAGTAGAACCAGTGTGGACACTAACCCATTATCTGAGGCCATAAGAAGGTCATTGGACTCGATCCAGTGCGGTTTCTGTGTGATGATGCATCTGAACCCTGACTGAAGAATTTCAAATAGATCATTTCTATACAAATGGTCACACAGCTGCTGCAACGACCTTTTACAAAATTTTAGAGATAAATGGAAGGTTAGAAATCAGTCTATAATTAGATAAAAGGTCTGGGTCAAGAGAGGGTTTTTTAAATAATGGTTTAATTACTGCGACTTTAAAAACCTGTGGCACATATCCCAAGAACAGGGACAAGTTAATCTGGTCCAGTATTTTCGCACCAATAAGAGAGAAAACATTTTTGAGTAGTTGAGTTTGGACGGGGTCTAACAGACACGTGATGATTTAGATCTATTGAAGACTGAGGTTAGCTCAGAGAGGTCTACAGGAACCAAGCAGTCTAGAGTCAGCTCAGGGAGGTCTACAGGAACCAGTCTAGAGTCAGGTCAGGGAGGTCCACAGGAACAAAACAGTTTAGAGTCAGGTCAGGGAGGTCTACAGGAACCAGTCTAGAGTCAGCTCAGGGAGGTCTACAAGAACAAAACAGTCTAGAGTCAGGTCGGAGCATAAGGGAGTCGCCGAAGTTGAAGAAATGCCCACAGCCACTGCCGGGAGGGCCTGGCCGATTTCCTCTCTAATTCTGGCAATTTTATTGCTAAAGAAGCTCATAAAGTCTTCACTACTGAGAGCTGCAGCGATGCACGGCTCAACAGAGTTGTGGCTCTTTGTCAGCCTGGCTACAGTGCTGAACAGAAAATGTGGGTCATTTTTATTATCCTCTATTAACACTGAATAATAAGCTGTTCTAGCTTTGTGAGGGGCTTTTTTTACATAAATATAAATATACATTTTCAATATATATACATTTTAATAAACATGTGAGGTAAACCAGGGAGTTAAGTTCCTATGGTTAGAGACCCTCTTTCTCAAAGGAGCAACTACATCTAAAGCTGAGTGCAGCGCATCTGCAGTGCTACTTACAAGGAAATCAACGTCTGCAGAGGTAGAACCGAGGTCACAGCCCTCAACTGCTTCACTATGTTCCACTGTAAGAAGATGAAGAGCAATGGCCTCCCTAAATTTAGTAACAGCTTTATCGGATAGACACCTGCTAAAGTAATTCCTCCTATTATGCATAACATTGATGACTTTATCTGTACTGATCAATAAACTAGATATGAAATCTGAGAACTCAGACAGAAACTCCAGATAAGCTCCAGCAGGAGGCCGGTAAACAACCACTAACAAAACTGGCTTCTCTGATTTCCAGCTCGGCAGTTTTAAACTAAGCGTGAGGCTTTCAAACGTATTATAATCTAGTCGCAGATCGCCGCTTCTCTTCCACCTCAACCTGTGATTCCAGGAGTATGATAATTAAAGTAACCGGACGGTGTTGATTAATTTAAACTAACAAACTCTCCTTCTTGTAGCCACATTTCTGTTAAACAAAAAAAAATCTTCTCAGTAATTAGATTGTTTACTAACAGAGACTTGGAGCTTAAAGATTGTATATTTAATAGTCCACATCTAACTTTTCGGTCTTTAGTTGGCACTTATGAAGCATGACCATTTGTTTTTAACAGAAAACACGTCGTCTTGTGCCATTAATTGTGTTAACAGAACGGCTCTGGGGCTGAAGCTCAGCCATGCAGCCAGTAACGACCACCTTTGTCCCTGGCTGAAGGCTGAAGGCTGAAAGCTGCTTGTTGTGACTAAACAGTTTCAGTGGATTTGTGGATGAACAGGTTTGATCAGAATAAATGTAGACTAAATCTTAAAGGTAACATCATCGTGTTACCTTAAATGCTGCGATGACAGAGGTTATGATAATGTTTGGTATCACAGAATGCAACAGCATGTCCGGTCATTTTCATTTTAGCAACGTGCATTCCTGTGAGGAGCAATGCAGGACATAGAGACACAAGGGATGTCCTACTCTCTGATCTGTTCTTTCTATCATTTAACAGCAGAACGTGAAATTACATTCTCCAACTAGTTAGATTAGTTCAGATAGGTCATTGGTTTAATAAACTTGTATAAACACTGATTAGGAGACTTTCACTTTATTTTCAGAATCAGAATCCTTTTTGATCAAAAAACGCAGAAAATGAGAAAATACTTATTTTATTTATTTTATGACAATACTGAAGAAGTGAGAAAGAGTGCAGCTAGAATAAACGAGGGGACCGTGCACGTTTTCTTCAACGAGGCGGTGAGTCTGCGGCGTCAGATGAACATGCACATCTGGGTTTCGACCCGTCCACCTGGATCTTCATGAATGTGCTTTAAAGATTTCTTATTTCAGGTGCTGTTCAGTCATTTTTATATCACCTGTCTCTGCTGTACGCTTTGTGGTCTGTTACTATGGTAACATTCACAAACCGGTTGTAACCAGAAATCTGGCCCAATTTTGGTGCATTTTCACATCTGACGTGCACTACCTCCCATGAACGGGTATGCTTATATGATTAGGATGGAAATAGTGGTTGAGACAGGGATGTATTTGGGAGGTGGAGATATGCAGGGGTGGGATATAGCAGGAATTTTCTGCTTTTTTTTCTTTCTTTTTTCTCTGCCATGCTCGAGACAGTGGAGCTGCTCTCCGACATCTCCAGGGAAGAGTCTTATGTGTTTCTAAACGTGATGGTGGCTGGCGGGGTAACCAGATCACTACACAGCCAGCACTAAAAAGCTTTCAGTCTGGACTCAGAAAGCATCTGTGGTCATGACTTTCATTCATTTCCTTATCTCTGTTTCCTCCAGGAAGAGGGCATTAGGCTGCTGTCACGCGCCACACCTCACAGGCAGAGGAGAGGGACTGATTAAGACTGACATCACAAACATTTTCCTTATAAAAATGACGGCATTTAACTGTACATTTGCTTTAGGAAAGTACCCATTATAACAGACTCAAAACTGTCTTTTGGAAATGAATATTTACTTACCTAATCACGACTTCTTACAGGGAGCTGTGAGAAGCTCACTGTTACTTTATCATTTCTTTGATCTGACAGAAACGTCTTCAGTCACATCAGTCATTAAAACCATTGACACTGACTGATGTGGCTGGTGTATCTTTGTTCACCACACATGGACCAGAAAAGGAATAGAAAGACTTGTCATGTATGTGACAGGCATTATGATGGTGAGGACCACGAGACCTTCTCCAAGCAGCATCATGCTCCTCTGCCCAAAGCTGCTCATACTAAACCAAACCGAACCGAACCGAACCGAACCGAACCGAACCGAACCGAACCGAACTCAACAGCATTACAGTGAATTAACTTGGGTGCAGACAGAACATAAACACATACGCTTTGAGGAACCGTAGCATTGATAATGAATTACTCGTTCTAGCACTCCTGACTTTGTGTCATCATTTAACTAAAGTGTTGTTCTTCATTGACACCATGTCGTTCCATTTCATCACACTGTAGCAGATGTCGCACCAGGATCACGCCTGGCAGCGTCCAGCACTAATCAGTGGGAATCATACTGAGGTAGATTTATCAATAATAGATGAACACAGAATGTGTGACGAGCTGAGGAAACCTGGACATGAAGACCACGTGTTTACGTTCGCCAGTTCAATGACGCGTTCACGTTATTGAGGTTTCATGCTTCCATGTGTGGATATATTATCCTCAAGTTGTCAGGTTTCTTTTTTTTCTTTTGCCAACTCAGATGTTAGTTTTTAAACCTCACAAAACACCAACTGGAAAAAAAGTCAAAATAACCTAAAAAACACTAAAGACTGGGCTAATTACACATTTCCACTCAGAAATGGAACAAAAGTCTTTCAGGCAAAAGACTGAAACACTGAACATGTGAGCAAATGGGATTTATTCACTCATCCTGCTGTGCTGTAAATGTGGAAAAACATATGTTTTAGTCCACACAATGAAAAAAAAAACAATACATGAAAAATACAGTCTACATTGGTTTGTGGGGATTACGGATTGTGAAATTGAAGCATCCAGTTTTTTAGCTCCATACCAAACTAAATTTCTAGTAGTAATTTGATTTTAAGGAAATATATAAAGTATAAAATGTGCCATAATCTCACCTCGAAACCACCGGTATCGTGTATTTATGAGGCAGAACTGGCTGGAAACCTGCTTCACACACGGCTCTTTGTGTCGTCCTGTTCTGGTGGAAGTCCTTCTCCTGGGAGCTCTTCTTTTCTCTCTCTCTTTCTTTTTTTAAGTTGAATTGTGTCAAAGAGAAACGATGATTTTCCTTCACTCAGGTCAGTGTCAAATTCAGTTCTTATGCGCTGATTCGTGTTCCCTCAGAAACAGATTTGTGGGATTCTGGATGTCATTTGGAAAACACAGCAACTACAATGATCTACTCTGGGATTCAATTGTTTTTAGATCGAAAAGGAAGATTTTAAATAAAGTGGTTTTATTTCATCTCTACAAAAAACTGTGTAAATATAAACTCTGTTTATCAGTATAATGCAGTACAGTGACTGGGATGTTCATTAGATCACCTTACACATTAACACATTTATAAAGGGAGATGCCATTTTATTGGCCAAGGAGCTATATTTACTGCACATCTTTGTATAAAAACATCCCCGTAGAGTATAAAACATTAATCCTACTACGCGTATCCCAAAGCATAAGATCACACTAATGGCATTGGCAGATCAGGGTTACACACCACCCATCTGCACTTAAGAGGATAAATCATCCATCACTGCCCTTTTAAAAAGGACAGAAAATGTATGGTTCCATACACTCTGCCTCAGAGCCACAACAAATGAAGAAGACAGTGTCAGCGCAAGTCCTGGGCCAGACTCACAGCACCGTATCGATATTCCTCCCCCTTCACCCTCTAAGTGAGTATAAGGTATCCACAACCTCCAAGGTTGGCGCCAGCCTCTGTCTTTTATGCACCACACAACAGAATTAATTGCAAATCAATCGTACAAAGTACAACTGATCAGTAAACTAATTAGTAATTTTAGCTCTTCCTCAAGGTCTAGCTTGCCTCAGGGAACTTCTGCTTTCACATGTGAGTGACTCTTACACTGTAAAGCAAATGATCTGGCGTACATACTCTGTAACCGTCAAGGTCTTCATTCGGCGTGTTTGCAGATGCAGACGTTATTTTTCTAAAAACGCTCAAGCACACAGAGAGTGGACTTATTGTTTAACCCAAAATGTGCGCTGCCCTCAGCTCACACCTCAGCAGATCATGACTAAACTGGGACGAACTGCCTGAGGAAATCAGGTCAGCAGAGCCAGTGACCTCTTTTAAATCTCTTAAACACACTGGAGCGCCGTGTTTTTGATTTGTATTGGTTGACCGGAACACTGCCTTATTTTATTGTATTGCTACAGTGTTTCTTTATATATTTCTTCAGTGGTCTAATTGATTTTAAACTACTTTTATTTGATATTTTTGGTAAAGCTGTTTGTAACACAATTTTATTTTTAACATTAAATAACCCTAATTAATCCTCCAAAACCACACTCTCGTTCCATAAATTGTCTCTTATAATGTGCTGTGCGAAAGTCTTAGGCACCGCAAGCCTATACGATGTATGAGGTAACCACATAACTTCTCAAGGCTTCACTCGTTTGTTTTTCACAGTTGTTTCAGTTTTTACTGAACCAAACTTCAAAAGCAATGTCTGATTTTCACTAGTGAATTTTCAGCATTTATGTATTACTTTTGGCAGTCTCGCGTTGTCTTTTTTTAAATGACAGGTCACCAACAAAGACGTCCCCGCGTGTATGAGGAGGCTGCGGTCCCGGCGCAGCTGGCCCAGCTTTGACTCACGGCCCATGAGCCTCTGCTCTTTGGCTTTTCCCTGCCTCCCCTACCGTTTTCAGTTAAGCGACTTTCAAATAAAGGCCACTAAAGCCGCGTAACCTCAGAAAGAGAACTATGATTAAGGATTCTATTATGCTAAAATGTAGATTATTCCAAGTCATTATAGACCCAGCAGAGTGCGTATGCACAGTTCAGACTGTGTAGGTGACGGCAGCCAACATCAGCTGTGCTGAACAATGAGCTCTCACTGTGCTCTTCCTCGAAGCGGAAGACGGCTCGTAGTAGGAAACGGGAACGGCGGTCGGCGCCCATTAACCATTTAATCCTGACGCTTTGGGCGCCACCGTTTTTTTAAAGAATATGTTATAGTTTCACTTCATAAATTCAAAAGGCTGCAGCTCGAAAGTGGTTGCTGATGAAGACGTACAGTAAATGAGAAAAATCCTGAGCCCAAAGTTTATTATCGGGAGTAAATTTACTCGTCTCATTTGCATATTGTGGCGTCAC
>CM026202.1:1792647-1812715 GCA_014839995.1 Xenentodon cancila
CAGAATGTATCTCAGTACGTTACCTCGTGTCTGCATTGTTTGTCTCCCAGCACTGGCTTTTTATTGAGACTGAGCAGCACCACAGAACCCAGCAGGACCTAGTAATGCAGGACAGTCTGTATCTGCTGAGCACGAGGGCAAACGCCTCAGACAGTAGTGGAGGATTATGTGTGTACGTAAGAGCTGCATACAAATTATGATGGTGTTTACAGACTATTGTTTTACATTAAAAATGTATGAAAAGGAGACAAAGATTTAGCTCACTCTCTTTTAATGATGTTTGGATAAGTGAGCCCAAGCAGCCAAGAGGTTTTTGTCTGAAAATGGGGCACAGAGTGACCTTCATTTCTGCTAAAGTCGAGGCAAGAATACAGTGTGTTGTGCAACCGAGTATGCATGTAAAGCTGAGTTTATGCCCGTAGAAACTGTCTGCAAAAACGTTCTTCTCAAACGCTTTATGTCTGCCATAAATGTGCAAAAAACAAAAAATAAACACTTTGATTTGCATATGAACACACACTTATAAAACAGAATACTAGTAAATGAGCATTCATGATATATGGTGTATTTTCTGCATAAAATAGCAGAGAAGATTTACCAGAATTGTGTTCACAGTTCAGAAGGCTGCACTGGATCTTCCTGGCGTTGGATTTGACGGTATTTTCTCTCCAGCAGTAATGTGTTAGGTAGCAGCACAGAAGCAACGGGGAGCCGGGAATTCAGGTCAGTTATTGCTGACATGGATAGTGCCTGTCATGATGAAGCTGTCACTAAATCATCAGCCTGCTTCATGGCCGTGGCATGATGGCCTTTAGAGCTGTGGAGAGGCCAGGGTTTAAAGAACTGATGAAAATCGCGCTTCGGGAATATTCTACACTCCAGTGGTGCTGATGATTGTAGTTTGTGGATCGGTTGTTTGGTTGTTCAGGTGCTTGCTTTTTCACTTCCACAAAAGTTCACTTCTACTTGATGTGCTTTTCTGTAACTTCACATTTCTCAAAAATCCTCCACACATATATTTAAGTATGATTGATATGCAAAACAAGTGCAAAATATGTAAAGAAAAAATATATACATATATATATATATATATATATATATATATATATATATATATATATATATATATATATATATATATATATATATATATATATATATATATATATATATATATATATATATATATATATATATATATATATATATATAAAATTATTATTCCTTTCTGATGTTGGGTCTTTATTAAGTCGCCAAGAAACTTTTTTTATGGTAATTTTTTTCCAGGTAGTGTGAAATCATTCGAGCATAAGTTTAGGAAGACATTTTAAAAGCATAAGTTTACTGCTTTGCAGCCAGGATCGATTGTGTTATGTCCTGGTGCCAGAATGTCCTGGATTTGCAGAACCACTAAAACTGAAAGTTGGTGCTGTTCCAGTGAAGCTCGTGAATATGAACTGCAAATTCTCTCTTAATGTGTTTCCATTTACTTGGAAATAGTGCAAAAAGCATTTGTTAATAGAAAATACAAACGTTCTTCTATATTTGCATGAGTTGGCTTCTCTGTAAATCAAAAAAACACTACAATAGAAATTCACCTGCTGAATGAAAGTGGCCGTGGACGTGTTTGAAAGGATTTATAGTAAGAGGAGAAACTGACTTCACGCTTAGCAAGCATGTGAAACAAAACGCAGTCAGTTCGTCAACATTTCAAAACGTCACGCGAGAGTTTCACACAATCTGTAACAGAAAAGTTGTGGTTTGTGTTGTGAGGCTGCTGTTTTTGGCCTCATTAATGGAAACACCATTTTCTTCATTTTCTTTCATTTCTTTTCTTTTGTTTCACTAAAAAGTGTAATGAAAATCCATCTATAGGTCCAATTATCTGAGCGTGTAGATTTGGTGCCTCTTTAGCAAGACTGTCGGAGAAGCCCAGTCTTAGGAAGCCTTGTTTTTTGCAGGTGGTTCGGTCCTGATGTGGATGCCACCAAGAAACCAGACGGCCAGAGTCTTCACCAGTTCCCTCAAAACAACTGCATCAGCTCACCTTCTTGGTGTGAGTGAGCATTGAACTTGGTCAAAGTTGGAAAGACTCAAACATAAACTATTTTGCCAAAAGTATTCGCTCACTCATCCAAATAATCCTAATCAGGTGTTCTGATCACTTCCAAGACCACAGGTGCATAAAATCAGGCACCTCGGCCTGCAGACTATTGTTACAACTATGTGAAAGAATGAGTCCTCTCAGGAGCTCAGTGATGTCCAGCGTGGAACTGTGACAGGAGCCACCTGTGCAACAAATCCAGTAGTGAAATTTGCTCACTCCTAAATATCCCACAGATGCTGAGGTCCATAGTCCCAAGAGGTCTCCAAAGTTCTGCAGAGTCAGTCACTACAGTCCTCCAAACTTCATGTGGCCTTCAGATTAGCTCCAGAACTGTGTGCAGAGGGCTTCATGAATGGGTTTCCATCCAAGCCAGACATCACCAAGTACAATGCAAAGTGTTGATGCAGCGGTGTAAAAAACGCAGCCACTAAAGCAGTGGAGATGCCTTCTCTGGAGTGACGAATCACGCTTCTCCATCTGATAATCTGACTGACCAGTCTGGGTTTGGTGGTTGCCAGGACAACGGTACTTGTCTGACTGCATTGTGCCAAGTGTAAAGTTTGGTGGAGGGGGGATTATGGTGTGGGGTTGTTCTTCAGGAGCTGGACTTGGCCCCTTAGTTCCCGTCAAAGGAACTCTGGATGCTTCAGCAGACCAAGAACTTTTGGACAATTCCAGCTCCCAACTTTGTGGGAACAGTTTGGAGCTGGTCCCTTCCTCTTCCAACAGGACTGTGCACCAGTGCACAAAGCAGGTCCATAAAGACCTGGATGACAGAGTCTGGTGTGGATGAACTGGACTGGCCTGCACAGAGTCCTGACCTCAATCCGATGAGATCCAGACCTTCTTATCCAACATCAACATCGACCTCAGAAATGCGCTTCTAGAAGAATGGTCAACAATTCCCATAAACACACTCCTAAACCGTGTGGACAGCCTTTCCAGAAGAGTTGAAGCTGTTAGAGCTGCATCGGTGGACAGACGTCATATTAAACCCTCTGGATCAGGAATGCGAGGTCACTTAAGTTCATAAGCGAGTCAAAACAGGTTAGATACAGGTATACTGTATCTAATGGGCAAATTGAGTCTTTTGATTGGATCCTACATCGGTGAGGGTTTTTCTGGGCCTCTGTAATCCAGTAACAGCTGCCAAGCTCAACTGAGGCAAATGCCCAATGTACATAAGGTAAGGAGGTTATAGACAATTGTAAATGCTGACAGGGTCCACTTTGGCGCCATAAGTGCATTATTGTCATCTGAGGGCTGCATTCTCAGAAATAACACAGAGGGACCAAAATAGATCTCTGAAATAAGAGTATAATGACACTTTGGAATAATTTAACCTCACTGGTCTTCAGGACCTCTAAAAGTAACTTAAGAATATCGTGGTGAATCAATAATGAAATTATCTAATCTGTTTTACCCTCGGCCTCTGCTGATCTTCGTTGGTAGACGTTAGTGTTGGACACGACTGTGCAACACAATCCAGTAATATGTTGTGGAGGTGGTAAACCCACCCAGTACTTCATATGTCACTGTTGGGTGATCTGAGAAGGCCTGCAGCATCGTGCTGCATCCTCGTGCTTTGTATGACCTCATCAGATGGCAGCGCTTTGTCAAGTTCAGGCTGACGTGAGGACCAGGAGACTTCTCTATCTCAGAGCGCCCAAACAGAAGGTTAAGAACAGAGGTGGTGTTAAAGTTGTCCTTTACTTTGTACTTCACAACCGTTTAATCAGCATCACACTGAGAAATGACACAGAACATCCTGATCAGTGTTATTGTTAAGAATAATTGAGAGAAATTAAAGGTTGTGCTACAAATATAGTGTATTTTAAGATATTTAGAGAATACTTAGGAATGCTTGTTGAATGCTGCGTTTTTAACCATTTTTAATGAGTTATTTAATAACCTCTGACTTCCTGTAGCACCTGAGAAGACCAGGCCTCTTCCTTTTGGTTCCACAATGAAGCAGTGCATGAATATTTAGATCTTTGTTGGACTGATTAGGGCAGGCAATAGAAGATCGCAACTGATTGTTGTTGCAGCACCGCAGCGTTTGTCAATGATCTCACATCCCCCCTGAGAATCAAGCGGAGAATGCCCTGCATCCGAAGTGTCTCCTCTTCCGTTTTTCTGGATCTACTTCCTGGCATTAGGTGGGTTTTAAAACACTTACTCTGCTCTGTGTAAACTCTCCAACGTGTTCTCAACAACACACAAGTACCAGAAGTATGAGGAGAAATCCCAGGAACAACACAGATCCAGCCCTGACAAACAGAAAAGAAAAGAAAGAAATGCTTATCAAGATCAACCTGTCTTCCTTTTTTACCCATAATCTACTTCATTTTCCAGCTGGAGCAGTTTTCTGATGCAGTGAGAGATTATTAATTATGGTACAGGTGAGTGTGGCTTCCGTTTATCTTGCAGGTAAGGCGACAGCTTGTTCAACTTTACGTCTGAGTCAGGTGCTACTTTTCGTGACAGCATAAGGAATGATCTGATCATGCTGGGTCCTAGTATCGGGAAGTGCATCCTCAGAGGCACTACAACAAGGGTTTGGTTTTTTCACCATGCCATTGTTCATTTGATAAAAATGATGAGAGAGCGAGAGAAAGACCATGTGGGCAATACTAAGTACCCTCATGTTCAATGGCATGTTGATCCACTTTCAGCAGCAGTGACTTGAAGCACCCTGTCACACCAGTGTGAAGGAAGTTTGAATTTCAGTGAAGCTTTCAGGCTTTAAGATACGGCTTTTCTTTTCTTTCTTTTTTTTTTGCACGGCGTTAACGTGCACCTGAATGCTCCACATCACTATACTGCCACAATGTTTGCTTTTATACAGGGCTGCACATCTGCTGCTCATTTGTTTTAGATGAATGACAGCACCGTGAAAGAAGCAGTGTTGTTGTTCATGTCAGGTTATATTTTACTAACAATAATACCCGCTATTAGACGTTTTTTATGTTTGCACACACTCACATGCACAGTAAAAGGATTCAAGGGGAGGTTACCATATTTTACACTTGACTGTACTATTTAAATTAAAAAAGACCATTTTACAGTTTCAGATCTGTTCTTGATCTTGAACAGAGAAGATTTGGTTTATGTTCGCTCTCCAACTTATTTAATCTCTTAGAGTGCTGGTGGACTTAGATTAAGACTACCTCACCGATCAATAAAGCTCTTGAACGTGCATAAGCTGCTGCTGACCACTTTCAATATTGATAGCTGTGTCCAACATGTGCATGTATGTGTGCACACATGTACACGTGAGTTTTCCCCACCCCCAGCGGCGCGCACACACACACACACACGTGCACACACACACACACACACATGCTTTTGACCTGGGCTTTCAGGGTGAGCACAGGTCTGTGCAGTATTTCAGTATGAGGGTGGACAGAGCTGCATCTCTCCCAGCTTCTGCCGATGACATGGACTTTTGTTTTTGTTCCTTTTGTTGTGTTTGCATTATATTTGTATCTGTATGTGTATGTTTGCTGTACAACTAAAGACTGAGAAATGAATCATTGTTGGAATAAACCTGCTTGACAGTAAATCAGATTCTGATAATGATAATGAGTTATCATTAAAAAGAGGGATTTTAGAGATGCCAGGTCTGCTCTGCTAGATCACACGGCCACTCAGTCAAATATTTGATTCCCCTATTGGTGACTATGTGGCTATTGATAACAGAGCAATGACCTCACTGTTGCCGTAGTTGAAAGGAAACATCTGTTGCAGGCTTTGGTTCAGCTGTCATCTGCATGCTGAGCACCTGATAAAGATGACAATTGGGGCAGGCGAGGATGCTGTTTATACATCCTCGACAGGACGGAGCAGGGTTTACCCCCACGACCACAAGGCCCCAGAGCTGTGATGACTGAGGAGGATGGGGTCTGACTTGAGGAAGTTAAAGGAAAACAACGCTGCTACAGCAGTCCCGGCGAGCCCGTCTCCTCCCGTATCTGCTCTGTGGGCGGGGTTTTCAGTCCCTGACTCTCTGGATGTGAAGTCTGGCTGTGATCATCCCTTTTCAACAGTCAAATATACTTTTATACAATACCACCTTCACAATGCAGGTCTTTGTGCTTAGTTCTGATTTTTCCCAAGACCCGATTTTGTTTGGTTGCTCACCTTAGTATTTTAAATCATCTTTAAACAGAAGCCTGTTCACAACCAAAGTGAACATTGAACGCACGTCAGATGTGTGGAAGTAAACATGGATGCAGCAGCAGGGCGCCTTCAAGGTTTTTGTTTGTAGTTTTTGTGCCCTAGAAGCTGACTAATTCATGCATTAATTAATAGAAGCAATTAAGAGTTTTTAACAGTGGCCATGCGTGGAGCGATGACTTCAACATCTGTACAGGGACGTGAGTGGACGAGGGATCGGAGCCAGGAGTGGAGGGATGGGGCATCAAAAACGTCCTGCCTGCGCAGAATTGTGACATTCACTGTTACAGTGAATGTAGCCTTATTATTGTCTACTTGTTCTTTTTCATTTTTGTTAATTAATCAGATGGTGAAAAAGTTACAAGTTGTTGAATGTGTGAGGTTGTATTTGCCTAAAATTAGGGCACACTATTGAATGATTTCCATTATGTTGTTAAGACTTTACATGCCTCTTGGTGCAACTAAGACAGTTTGAGCTACAGAGTTTATCACTTTTTCAAAAGTCAAATCTCACCAGCATTTTTCAGGTCTCTTTGTGCCTATGATTGATGAAAAAAGCTTTGCAGAAGGTTGTAATGATGTGTAAGAAACATGGTACAGGTAGAAGCTGTTATGTACTGGCGCAGAACCTCGCCCAAATATCTGCAGAGTTGACGTCAGACATTTACAGCTGGATATACCGTTTCATATGTCGACGGCGAAATCAAAAATGAACATAGAGTTTAGCCGCAGAGCTGACAGCAAGAAACAACCATCTAACTTCTGGGTTGAAGATCACACAGAAATAAGATGTGTGCAGTTCCACGACTGGCCGCTAGAGGCTCCAAAAGTGACTCCATCTCCATTAAATCCCATGTTCTAATGTCCAACTTTAGAGCAGAAATAAACATATTTCCAGCCTGGTTCAAAAGACCAGTTTAATCTCAAACATCTGATTTTCCATCGATGACCACTGAGGGGTGCGAATTTTGTTTTTACCCTACCAGGATATTTACATAAATCAGTGAATTTAATTCTGAAATGACTGATTGACAGCCGGCTCAGCCAATGGTAGCTAGGAGCCGAAGCCAGCTTTGATGGAAATTCATGAGACATGTTCTTGTCAGCTTTCCAAGTGACAAGGTTGTTCCCCGTATGAAGAAACAGAGGCTTCAAAATGGTTCCTGAAAAGCCAATGGGTCACGTGACCTAATGCTTATCGGTCTGGATCTGGACGGCCCACATGATCTTTTCTCTTTCATTCTCCTCCACTTATGGACCGATCTCCCACCTTAACCTAAGGACTACCAACCCATTCTCACTGTACATTATTTCCAGTACTGATTGAGGTGTTCCTTTTGCTTCACCTGCCAGTATCCTGCATCCTGCTGTCGTTGGGTTGTTGGATTGTCTCCAGGGTATCTGCCCATAATCTGCAGCTGGGGTTTTGTCCTGTGTGGTGTCCACATTGCTCCTTTAACCTGTTACATCATACCCGAGGGAGTCAGTTCCTACAGTAAAGCGAATGTGACTCTTTTTGGTCAATCCAAAAAAATGCATTTAAGTATGGAAAAGGTGCCTCGTTTGCAGTGTCTTTTGCTATGTCCATCCATCCATCCATTATCTATACCCGCTTTATCCGTTACTGGGTCAGGGGGGTCTGTCGGAGCCTATCCCGACGCATAGTAGGCGAAAGGCAGGGGTCCACCCTGGACAGGTCTCCAGCCTGTCGCAGGGCCACATAGAAAGACAGACAAACATGCACACTCACATTCACACCTACGGGAAATTTAGAATCATCAATTAACCTAGTATGCATGTTTTTGGAATGTGGGATGAAGCCGGAGTACCCGGAGGGAACCCACGCAAGCACGGAGAGAACATTCAAACTCCGCACAGAAAGACCCACCAGGCCGGGAATCGAACCAGAAACCTTCTTGCCGTGAGGTAACAGTGCTAACCACAAAGCCACTGTGCTGCCCTCTATTTTGCTATGTATGAGTTTTTATTTTTGTATTTGCAGTTCCAGTTTGTGCAGTTTTAAGGCTAATAAATACTTTAATAAATACTTCTATTAGATTGAATCACTGTGCACAACCACATTCACTCTTGCTTGTCACCAGTCAACCTAATATGCATGTTTTTGAGTAAACCAGCGCTGACCACCACACCACCATGCTGCATGTTATTTATCATTTTCATTATATTTTTAATTCAGAAAGACCTGATAATGTGAAAATGATGCTCATGATGTGATCATCAGTTTGCTTTGCTTTGAAGATCAGATGGATTTGTACTTTAAAGGGTTACTTTTACTTTTATAATCAAAGCCTCGCGTTTTATTTCAGAGAATATGCCTTTTTTACTTCTCTGATGCAAATGTAGTTAATGATTTGTCATTTTGTAACTGGAAGTGTATTTGCTTGATCTGACTTCTACATTTCACATGAAAAAGAACAGATATGTTGACAGCTCTCTGACATGACAGCAGAAAAACCTCGTCTCTCCAGTCAAACATACAGCTCACACAAACATCAAACAGCTAGTAATGACCCCTTAAATTCATCCCTTTTCCCTATCCATAAAAAATAACACTAATCCCTCTAAATAATCCTAATCCTGTTCAAAGAAAGACCAAAAAATGAAACAAAAAAGAATAAATCCTTTAATAAAGATACATCTGTCAAGGGAGTTGGTGGTGGTGGGGAGTTATTTAAATAAAGCTGCTATGGAGGTGGGTGGATGTCACCGTGTGGAACAATCGGGTGAACAACTCCCTCGTGGCCCATATTCAGTCTGAAAGCCATGTGGCACAACAAAGCCTTGTCATCCTGCTGCTGACCTCCTGCTGGTGTCACAGCAGCACGCCGTTGACACTCAACATGCTCCGGACCGACTTTGTGACCCCACTGTCAAGTAACTGTTGAGCTCACTAATCCTAAAGTCAGAGACCAGAGAGCCTGAGACAAATGGGGGGCGGGGGTGGAGGTGGAGGTGGGGGTCGGGGTGGGGGTAGAGGTGGGGGTGGGGATGGGGATGGTCAATTTCAACACAGTTTCACAACAGCACTGATTTTGACAGTGACAGCAGGTCCATTTGATTAATACACACATATGCACACAAACACACAGTTGTGAGTGATTCACAGTAAGGTTTGTACAATGACTGCATCAGAAAGAGAGTCGTTCGGGCAAACAGTCCAGTGTAGCTTCCAAAAGACTGGTTCAGGCCCTACGTGGAACAGTCCGGGCTGAACCAGGCTTATCTAATTTATGTCTAAAGAAATCCAATCACAAGTGGCCGACATTTTGCATGTGTGTTCACACCTGACATTTCATTTGTACCCAAATGCATTTTGAAGAAGCAGATTTGGCATTGATGCTGCGCACTACTTTTGGGCAAAATCAGTCCATGCCAGTTATATATAAAGACTTCTAAGACGTGACCTAAGACTTAGGGTGTTACTTTGTTAGGTTTGTAATAAACACAATAGTTTTTTCTAGTAGATAATGTTAGTATGACACTGACAGTGTGACGCAAAGATTCCTTCCATTAAACAGATCAAACATCAGGTTTTGCTGTTTTTGCATGAAGTGCCTTAGAGTCCAGATGGTGAGTGTAAAGTACCGGTCCAAAGTCTCTTTCAGAGGCTCAAGTTTAGTGCTCCTGCATGGTCTCAGGTGTCATTTTATTATGCCACTCATTATATAAGGTATTGTATGCTAAGTAACAGAATAATTTCCCTCTCTGCCACTGATCCAGCTCCTCAGCAAGCCTCTAATTAGATCCGACTACTTTTGTATTTGCGCTGACCTCTAGGGTGAAGCATCATCTATCAATGTGTCATGTGTCTCAGACTCCTGCTGGTGGTTTCCTGCACACGTTCACCATGACAGGACGGTGAAGAGGAGAATCCAGCCTTCAGGCTCCTGGCAGTTGATTGAATCAAAGTGAAGACTGTCAATATGATTATCATCCTTACTCATTTTTTCTTTACTTTTCTTAATTAGGGCTCATTTCACAAACTGGTATTTTAATAAATACTTTTATTGTTAACTAGAATGCAATGAACTGGATTATAATAAGATTTTATACGACTGCATTTAGGGATTCAGTTTTTGTCTACTTACTCTGTAAATTGACTTTGGTTTATTTTCAATGTAAAGACATAGTGCAGTTCTGTCAACCCTCAATATGTCCCTCTCTTTATCAGATGAAATTCCACACAGTTTACACTAAATCTTGTTTTTTTCCAGACACGAATAACCCTACAAGCTGCTAACTGTCTCCATATTCTTCACACTTCAGACTGAAGTTGAGCTCCAGTTTCAGTTTTATGGGTAAGATCAGTACAGACGAGGGTCTGCTATGGTGTCCCGCAGGGTTCAGTTCTAGGGCCAATTCTGTTCAGTTTATACATGCAGCCCTTGGGAAGTATTATCCGGAACCACAGCATTAATGTTCATTGTTATGCTGATGATACGCAGCTGTATCTGTCTATGAAGCCAGATGAAACAGAACCATCAGACAAACTTCAGATGTGTCTTAAGGACATCAAGGACTGGATGTCCAGAAATTTTTTCCTACTAAATTCTGATAAAACAGAAGTTGTTGTTTGTGGTCCCAAACAGCCTAGGAAGGGATTAGATGGTCTTGCGATGGCCTCCAGTAAAACTGTAAGAAACCTTGGAGTTATTTTGATCAGGATTTGTCATTTAAACAGCTGATTAATCAGGTTTGTAAAACCGCGTTTTTCCACCTCCGTAATATCACAAAGATCAGGAGCATCCTCTCGCAGAGTGATGCTGGAAAACTAATTCACGCGTTTCTGTCTTCTAGAATAGATTACTTTAATGTTTTATTAGCTGGATGTCCAAGTAATTCTCTGAAGATCCTCCAGCTGATCCGAAATGAAGCTGCGGGAATGCTGACAGGAATCAACAAGAGAGACCACGTCTCTCCAGTGTTCACCTCCCTCCATTGATCCCTGGAAAACTCAGAATCCAATTCAAAATGTTATTACCTGCATATAAAGTCCTAAATAGCCTAGTGTTGATCTGATAGTCCCTTACGTTCCTAACAGAGTTCTCCATTTTCAGAGTGCAGGTTTACTCGTAGTTCCTAGAAGATCCAAATGTAGCTCTGGAGGACGGGTCTTCTGCTATCAGGAACCATCACTATGGAACCAACTTCCAGTTTGGGTGAAGGAGGCTGACACCACCTCCACCTTTAAAACCAAATTTCAAACGTTTGTGTTCAGTAAAACATCTAGTTGGTGTAAAGTTTAGTATGTCAGGACCAGTAGTCACAGCTGCAGCTGCAGGACCAGACTGGAGCAGCTGGTCTTCAACACAGCTTCATCCTGGATCTGCTGCTGTAGACCTGCTGCAGGGGACCCCAACATGATCCACTGACCTGCAGCTCCACCCTTGGACCACCACAGTGTCTGCTGTCTACACCTGTTTGGATAGTGGTCTCTGTAGTCCACCAACTAACCAGGTACCAGTCCTATATACATGGATGTATAGTCCACCAAAATTCCCATGGTCGTGATACCTTTACCTCACAACCTGCAATCTGATAGAGCCTTTGGTTGACTTTGTTTTTCTGTGTGGTATGGTTTTCTCCAGGCACATATCTTATATTCAGTTATATTAGCTTTGTCTTGTTCTATGAAACAGTTTACCCTGGATGTCATTACTTTAACCAGTCACAAATGTTACGACAGTAGCTCCTAAATACAACAGGTTAGGCTGAGTTTACACTGTGCAATTTTTGTAGTCTCATAACAGCAATGGAAGCCACACTGTACAACATGGATCTGCTTAATCTTGGATGGGATGTCAAGAGCTATGTGTACAGACTACGATAATTCCCCCTTGTCCCCCTTGTGTCATAGACTACAAGGGGACCTGGTGGCCACATTGTTCTTATATCCAGCCTTGCTATTTTGATATGTGATACCTCTAGAGTCACTCTGCACCCAGCACAACTCCAAAACGCTCTGGTTCTGACGGACAACTGCAGGGGAGACGGTTCGGCCACAGGCATGCCTCCATCAGTGTTAGCTCAGTCAAATGTCTTCAAATGTCTTTTCAGTGCAGCTGAAGAAACCATGGAGACCATGACCTCCAGTCTGGTCATTATAGTTTTATAAAAAAATCAGAAAACATGGAAAAGTCTTATATGGCATCCCAATTGTTCAAAGATTTTGTGTATTTGTACCACAACTTCCATTTTCCATTATATGTGTTCATGCCAACAGGTGCAAGTGTTTCAGATAAGCAGGTACCTAAAAGCCTAAATTGGATCTCAGATCACAGTGATGTATGTTTGCAGGATTTATTACCATGGTAACATACACTGAAAACTGTGGTTTGAACCTGTACATACCTCCTTAAACTACATTTGATGATGCAGTAGATGAGTGAGTGCTGCACGGATGGACAGCTGAGGCTCTAACTGTAACTCTGAGTGTTTATGTTGATAAATGAGTATGTCTTTGATTGAACTTGCTGAGGTGGGGCCTAGGCCTGTTTGATGAACCAGAAAATGAAATGATTACGACTGGAATTCTACTGACTGCACTACTGCTAACACTCTGGCTTCATCCCAAAGGTTAATTGGACTTGAACCCAGAACATCAAGAGGTTAAGCAGGGTCAGAGTGACAGCAGGCCCTCCTGGGAACGGCTCTCTTAAATGGCTGCTAATCACATTTATCAAGGGGCTTTCGTTAGGAAGCTGCAACTTAGTGTTTCTTGTGAAATGATGTTGTTGCAGCTGAACACAATAGTATTGATTTTCATATAATAACATTATCCTCACCGGCAGCAGGAGAGCAGTTCTGTTCACTTATTTGTAGTCAGGACAAAAGCAGCTTCCCCGCGGCTCCCCTGATATTGTTTGTTAGTATATACAAACATTTATTGATGTTTCTTTATCTGCCTTTGACTTTGCTAATAAGTCTTACAGTGCTTAAAAATGTATTGGCCTTTTGTCATGTGGACATTTTTAGTAGAGTGAGTAGAGAGTGTCTACCACGGTCGCTTGCTCTCAAAAGTATTTTCAGATGTTAATACAGCAGTGATAATTAATGTGATATAAGTCAGGTGTATATACATCACATAATAAATAATAAATATGAACAAATACAATGTGCAGGATTGACAGATAAAAACATGCTTTGGCATATAGCTGATCATAAACATTCAGAAAGACATTCAAATAGACTCAAAAAGTGAAATGAACCATGAAAATATTTAAAATGTTTCTCTGCACAGTGTCAAACACTGTGACAGCCAAACACATCGGCCTACAAGTTCATCAAGAACGGCAGTTCCTAAAGAGTTTGGTGTAGATCATAGATTCTCAAAGTACTTACTCCGGTCCAGATGTGGATACGAAAAGTCACTGCAGGCTTAGTCCAAACTTTGTAAAACTGTAATGAACAGAGTAATGTCTGTGTTCAGGGTTGCAGCAATGTGCCTGTTCCTCTTCACTCAGTCAGGACACTAGACTCTGGATCGGAGATGTGTGTCAGGTAGTGAGGTCAGGTATGACGACTGACAAGAAGTCCCACTTGTTGCAGGAGAAAGTGACTGAGGCATCGCTTCAAGAGGCCTGGATGCAAGGGCAAAATTAGGTAGTTGAAGCGCTGTCTGAGGGAAAAACAAGGCAAGAGATGTCAGTAAAAATCTAAATCATCCCTTAAGGAATGATAAGGAAGACTGAGTTGTTGGCTGATGATCTCCTTAAACAGTTCACTGATGACATGAAGGATGGTGAATGTATTTCAGTGGGAGTGGAGGAGTCCACAGACGACACAGACCAAGCCCAGTTAATTGTCCTTGTCAGATACTTCAGCGAGGTAAAGGGAAAATGCTGCGAGGACTCGCTGGGTGTCACCACACTCTCTAGCCACACTAGAGGAGACTACATCTACGAAGCCAATATGAAAATGCTAAATAAAAGAGGTTGATTGATATTAGTCTCCATAGCAACTGATTGTGCCCCAGTCATGTTGGGGAAGGAGAAGGGAGTTGTCCATAGGAGATGTCTAACCTGCTGACATATCACGGTGTCATATACCAACCAGTGCTGTGCACCAGTCTCTAAGAAGAATGATGAAATGTCATGGACACTGCAGTGAAACATGAAACCATACCATACCGTACCATACCGTACCATACTGTACCTTACCGTACCATACCATACCATAGCATACCATACCGTACCGTACCGTACCATACCGTACTATACCGTACCGTACTGTACCGTACCGTACCGCACCGTCCCGTACCATACCGTACTATACCATACCATACCGTACCGTACTATACTGTACCGTACCGTACCGTACCGTACCGTACCATACTATACCATACCGTACCGTACCGCACCGTCCTGTACCGTACCATACCGTACTATACCATACCGTACCGTACCGCACCGTCCCGTACCATACCGTACTATACCATACCGTACCGTACCGTACCATACTGTACCTTACCGTACCATACCATACCATACCGTACCATACCATACCATACCATACCGTACCGTACCATACCGTACCATACTATACCATACCGTACCATACTGTACCTTACCGTAATATACCGTACCATACCATACCGTACCATACCATATCGTACTATACCATACCGTACTATACCATACCGTACCATACGATACCATACTATACCATACCGTACCATACTGTACCTTACCGTAATATACCGTACCATACCATACCATACCATACCATACCATACCGTACTATACCATACCGTACCATACGATACCATACGATACCATACCATACCATACCATATCGTACCATACCATACCGTACCATACCGTACCGTACTATACTGTACCTTACCGTACCATACCGTACCATACGTACGCGCTTTGGTGACCTCCGATTTGGCAGAAATACTGTTCCACTTGATTTCTCCATTCCTGGTAAAGAACAGTGAGGAGTTTGGATAATAAGTAAAAAGTAGCTATCTTTGTCCTCACCATCTTTGGTTCCACATATCGTGAGTCTTCGTTCTCAGCAATGAGCGTGATAAAAAAAAGTTCATATCATAGCCGACTAAAAGATAAGAAGTCAGTTCCTTTACCTAGCGGCTACACCTTTTGCACAATGTTTAGAAAGCTAATTGAAGCTTTGCTGTGTCTTTTACCTCCATCATTTTAATGTTTACAGTTGGGTCTTGTTTGTAACTATAATTTAGCGCTCATGCATTTTTTCATTGTTTGCATTTGTTGAAGAGTTCAAAAGAAATAATAGTTCGATTATAAAATGACTTTGCTTAATTGTTTGGACCTTGGACCTATAGATGAACATCAGGTTTGAACCTTGGAATATTACATTTGGGAATGCCATGTGTAGACCCTGCTGCATCAGTTACATCACAGCTGGTTTGTGTTCTTTTTCTTTATGGAAAGAAGTGCAACAGGAAGGTGTAATGCTTGATTGATTTCTACGCCACTTATCCCACTGGTTGAAGACCAGCCAGGGTAAATGGTGATACACAGGTTCATTGTTGAGTCCTCAATTAAGTGCTTTTTGATAGCGCTTTCCCAGACCATTTCCATGAGTTATATTGAATCTGATCTGAATATTTAACGATACCTCTGTACAAAACTACTTCAGCTGAGACTCATCAGTGTAAACGGCTCTTTTGAGGTCATTCCATAGCACCTTAGTGAAGTTATGGTCTGGACTGTGCCTGGGCCACTCCAACAGGGTGTCCTTCTCCGAAGCCATTTAGTAGTGCATTGACTTTCACCTTCAGGCTCAGTGTCCTCCTGCACCACCAATTCCTGCAAAGCTTAAGATACTGGACTGCCACCGTGGTTATTACCCTGCGGGTTATCTTCATAAATCTCTCATGGTAACTATAATTACTGGGAACTGGATAATTAAAGGTGCTTGCATACTTGAATTCTGTAACATTTACACATAAGTGAGCCACTAATTTTACTCCATAAAAATCCCACAAACATTTGTCCTAACATGCGTGAAACCCGGATTCTGAACACAAAGTGTAACTCCAAGTCACCTGTGTTTCAGCGTGCGCTTTGGTAAATCAAAACAATTATGGCAGAGGAAATTATGCCGTCAGCGTTCTTCATATTGTTATAAGAGTGTCGTGGTCCTTTAGGTCCTTTAGGTCCTTTAGGTCCTTTAGGTCCTTTAGGTCCTTTAGGTCCTTTAGGTCCTTTAGGTCCTTTAGGTCCTTTAGGTCCTTTAGGTCCTTTAGGTCCTTTAGGTCCTTTAGGCTCAGGAATGTGTGGGTAATCATGGATGTTCATGTGTGTAGGGAACACTGATGAGAAGTTCTCCGGGAAGGTGTAACAGAGTAACTTAAACATTAGCTGCATTTCCTTTACACTTTTATGGAAAAACAAAGAAAAAAAGTGAAAATCTAAATTTTGTGCTTAAAAAAATGTTTCTATTACACTTCTGAGATTAAGGAGATTATTGAAACCCCTGATAATGGATTCAGTTGGTTCTAAATTGGACTGTAATATAGCACTTGATTTAATCCTCTGCTTGAAAGCCAAGAAGTTCTCTTGTTTCTGCATCTCCCCAATTCAGCATTGTTAAGATATTTAAAGCACATAAATGAGAATGAATGTCTCACATACACCGGCTGTGCGTATTATTCCCAAACAAACTGAACTTTTGTTTCTTCACCCCACAAAACATTTTCCCAGTAGCACTGACATTGGCTGTCATGTGCACTGTGAATATTTAATGGATGTGTTCAATGAAGACAAAACAAATTACAGTTGTGTTTTATCAGCTGAGGCTCAATGTCTTTATGCTTTTCTTCTAATTTGTTGACCTAAATGAGGATCAGATCAAATTTTAGAGCACATGCTGAAAACCAGTTTATTTCAAGGGGTTCACATACTTTTACTTGGCATAGCACTTCCACGATGGTTTATTATAGCAAATGTATTTTGTCAAGTTAAAGGCAAACAAACAGCAAAATAATAGGCGTCTAACCTTGGTATCTGTCAATAAGCTGCTCTTTACTATTTTATTATCTTCGCTCAAGCACTTCCACTTTCACTTTACAGACACTTAGTCTCCTCCGTTCCCCTCTAAATGACTTCTATTCAGTCGGCCTTTGGTACTCTTCCCCTTCTTCTACATACGTTCTTTCTGGAATAATCACTTGGCTCTTGTGTACAAGGTATGATTCTAGGCTTAGAAAAACATACATTTAAAGTGTATGTTTGCTTGTCAGCTGAATGTGGTCTGATGCCATCAGTGCAGCTCTGCCAAGCATGAAAACTCACTCTGACTGAAGGTTTCAGGAACACTAGGGCAAGTCCATGTTTTGATGTCCCATAAATATAATAAAAGAATGTATAGTAGAGTCAGTGGGGCTTCCATATCTGTGGGTGTAAGTGTCAAGAGCCCTGAGTGGAATCACGGAGCCACTTAGATTCTCCTGCATGCAGAATAGAGGACGTGCATTAGCATTTAGATAGATACACATGTTGTCGGTACCATTCCTTCAAAGAAAGAAACTCACAATGGTCACGGAAATAACTTAAGAAGGACAAAAATAGTGATAAATAATTTACTAAAAACTGACTTAAGAAAATCAGATGTTAGTTTTGAATTTTGGTTCAACATTTGAAAAAATAAACTTGTACAAACGCCTTGAAAACCTTGAGAAGATAAAATAATTTGACCGTATGCGCTTGTGTGGTATGTATTTGGGAGTACTGTGTAATGTAGTTTTAGTACATCTATCACTTAAAGGCTTGCTGTGGTGACTGAATAGATGTATTTTATTGTGTTTATGACTATATGTTGATTTTTTATAAACTTCTATTGTGTTTATTATATTGTTTTAAAACTAGAGACAAGTTAGCAATATGTTTCAAACCTGAACAGTACATCAATTGCATTTGTTGTATAGAAAATGTATTAACGTGCGTCTCCCAAACTTTTTTCCAAACATTTTTTTTCTTTATTCTATGCAAAGCGACATAAGGTGTGTCCTGTAACATCACAGGGGTCTTCAGTCAGTTAGTCAGTCTGCTGGTTGGTGCCATGACGATCACCGCAGTGAACATGGACCAGAGAAAACAAATGAGAGTGTCTAACGGGATCCGAGGATGCTGAAGGTAACGGCCAGAAGGCCATCTCCACGCTGACTTATGTTTTATGTTTTATGTGAGTTTTATTCATAAGTGTAGGCTCCGCCTTCCTGAGGACCAGTGTTTCCCAACCATAGTCCTCAAGTACATGTCCTGCATGTTGGAGATGTTTCTCTGCTTCAGTGCACCCTAACACAAATGGCTGTTTCCATAACAGATTTGTTCAGACTTCGCTGAGAAGCTGATGACGACCATTAATTAGAACCAGGTGTGTTGAAAGATGAAAACATCTGAAACATACAGGACAGGGGTGCGTCCTGAGGACCAGGGTTGGGAAACACTGCTGTAGACTGTAGACAACCTCCCTGGAAGTGGACACAAGTGGGAAACTGATGACAAATTAAAGAGATGGATAATACAAATGGAAACTAAAGATCCGAGAACAACTTCCAAAGAACTTCACGGTTACTCCAAGGTTGAGGTGCATCAGTGTCAGATCAGACCATCCATTACTGTTTGAACCCAAGTGGACGTTTGAGAGACAAAGTACACATTTCAAAGACTCGAATCTTCTGGGAGAATGTGAGACAGAAAGGCATGAAAAAACAAAGAACAGCTCATAATCCAAAGCATCCTCAATCCCCCCAAATAAGGTCTGTAAAAGATGGAAAATTGTACAATTGTGGAAACGTCATCATGTTCCAGTAGTTAATGAATATGTAACAGGAATTTGATGATTGTTCTGACTGCTGTCACACTGCTGACCCACAGGCTCTGTCCCAACCACATCATCAAGTTGACTGGTGCCACGACCATGGTGGGTCTGATCTGTGGAACAATGTGGCGGTGTACCAGGAGGAGGTACAGCGGCAAACGGACCGGTGTTGAACCAGCAGCCCAACGCTGTCTCTGAACAAGACAAAACAGAAAGCTGATGACCTCAGGAGCACAGACCAAGACCACTCTCCGTTGAACATTGAAGGCTACTTGAAGATCACCCAGAGCGAGCAGCTCATGGACAATCTCACGTGCACCCTGAACACCACAGCCATTGTGAAAAAAGACCAGCAGTGCGTCTTTTTCCTGAAGCGAGTGGGGAGAGGTCCACCTCTGCCACAGACATCTGTACTTCATGTTTCATCCTCAAAGCGCTGCAGATGACCCCGCTCGCCCAGCCCACGCTCGCCTGTCCCTTCAGCCATCTGGTAGAAGCTTCAAAAGCACATGGGCTTTCACAGAGACGCAAACACTCCCCTGGTCAAGTGTGTCGTAAACTTTAACACGCACACGCTCAGAAATCTGTTCCCCCATAACATCTCATCTGAACCGCCGCTAACACACAAACAAATACACATCATTTATTATTAATTTGGCTCTCTTTTTTGCAGAGTTCTTCATTTTGGTGATGTTGTGCATTTTTGCACATGTATGTGCTGCTAGAACACAGCACCTCCATTCACACCGCCAGTATTGTTACGCGTGATTGCTGGCTGTCCTGTAAGTCGCTCGTTCCTGCTCTGGCGGGTTTGGTGTTGTATTGTATGGTTGCATTGCTTGCTGTTGTCCTTAAAGTCATGCTTTTTTTTTTTACTGCACGTGGTTGTGCCTGCTATGTGTAGTCGTGTTTAGGGTTCTTCTGTGCTGCACCTTTGAGGTCCTGAGGGAA
>CM026202.1:1812815-1882815 GCA_014839995.1 Xenentodon cancila
CACACACCACACACCATCCACACACACATCCACACCACCATCCACACCCACCATCCACACACCATCCACACACCATCCACACACCATCCACACACACCATCCACACACCATCCACACAACATCCACACACCATCCACACACTCGCTTGTTTGACTGCTCAGCAGCAGGAGCAGAAGGAGAAAGTACCTGGAGGTCTTATGTTTATACAATTTTCACAAATTAATAATAATAATAAAAAATCTTTGAAATAGATTTTTGTAGTTTAATAGCTTGGCCACCAGATGACACTGTGAGATAACCTCCTTTTCAACCCATATTTTAAACATTATTGATTTTATCCATCTTCATGATCCCGGTCAGGATGGCGAGTGGTGAAGCTGATTGGAGCTGGGCGAGAGCCCGAACACCTGCACAGGTGTTACTGAACTCAGCATTAAAGTATTTATATTTAGTGCATGGGTGCTGTGATGGGTCTAGACCCGGGAACCAAGGGAATGCACAGAAGCAGACGTGGTGGTTGTCTGCAGTCGCGTGATGACTGTTGGACATCACCAACGAAAGGGAAATGAGACAAAGAGTGAGTCTGTGCTGGGTGAGGGGGGTTGACTAACGTGCTGCCAACACCTTTAGTCACTCAGAGACCCACCAATAGTGATCATAATTATTATTTTAGGTGATTTAGATGAGTTTTATCCCTGTTGGAAGACTGCTGAGAGGCTGGATTTACTGGATTTCACAGTCATACACTGATTATTCTGTTCACTCTGGTGTGTCTGGCTTTAAGAACAGAATCTATGAAAAACAATACAACAATTCTTGCATGATTTAGTGAAGAAAAAGTTTCTCAAAATATGTATTATTAAGTTTAAATTATGATCACGTATTAAGCACATTGCTTCCTCAGCTACGTGCAAAAACACTGAAAAGTAATATTTTATTTGAAAACTATGCAGTGTTATAGATGAACATTACATAAGCTGCATAAGTGCTAGTCAAGTGTACGATGAGAAAAACAACAGTTAAAAAAAGGATTTCACTTGTGTGACTTTTGAAGAACAAACAACACATCTATTAGTAGTTTTTCTCAATTCAATTTTATTTTATTTATGCAGCGTCTATTTCAACACAAGTTATCCAGGATCTTTACAGAGACCCAGAACATGACTCCCGATCAAGTATTACATAAACAAAGGCAGGTAAAAACTCCCCTTTAAGAGGGAAGAAACCTGGATCATAAGGGGGGACCCTCCTGCTGAAGACCATCCGGGTAGAACAAGAAGTAAGAAAGAATAGAGACATAGAGACACAAATGTACAAAAGAACAGATCCATCAGTATAATTATCATTTAGCAGCAGAACTAAGACTTCCATGTTTATATGACTGGTACCTGGTTAGTTGGTGGACTACAGAGACCACTATCTAAACAGGTGTAGACAGCAGACACTGAGGTGGTCAGAGGTGGGACTGCAGGTCAGTGGACCATGTTGGGGTTCCCCTGCAGCAGGTCTACAGCAGCAGATCCAGATGAAGCTGTGTTGAAGACCAGCTGCTCCTCCAGCAGAGGCAAATCAAACAGGCATCTATTAAATAAAGAAGATGACGTGCAGCAGCTACAGCAGGCAGGATGCTGGTCTGTGAAGCCCACAGTCCTGAGTGTTTCTTACATATGTGACAAGAGGGTTAATTTTCATTGTTCTGAAATACAGAACTGTAAAAAGGTTACAGCTGACAAGCGCATCAGTTGTGGAAATGAAAGCAGTGTATTTATGCAGGACTTTGTGCATGCAGGGTGCTTCAGGCGTTAAGCTCTCCCAATCCCTTTTCCATTCTCTGAATGTGCTGCATATAAAGCAATCCATTAGTCTTAGCTCTGCCACAGATTTTAAGTGGACACCTGTCCATTAGGACCATCGCTTCAGCTGCAGCTCATCTCAAATTATTTGCCTCAAATTATTACGGAATTAAATTCTTTCAAATGTAATGGAATGCATATTTATGGTATATTTTCCCCATTTCTGCCATCCCCAACTGTCCTTCCTGTTTCATGCCTCTTTAGAGGAGCTTCTGTGTCACAGAAATATGATGTTCAGCACAGCTCCCACGAAGGTCAGTGTTGTGTTTTTCAACCAACAACTATTCAAGTCCTCCTTTGTCAGTCACCAAAGCCTGATATTCATCATCACAATGCTCTTTTTTTAAAAACGTCTTCATTATCTTAAGTGTAGATGTTTTCTGAGAAGAGCTCCACAGGTCTGTTTACATTGTTGGTGCTGATCCAATTTGTACCAACTACAGTTTCCAGCATTCATTTATTTAATCCTCCATCAGTGAAAATTAAGAACACAACGGTGGTAATAAAATGTGTGGCCGTTTTTCAAAGTAAAACTCAAGGTTTAATGATTTTTTTAAACTTTTCTATGGTTTTGTTTTTGCGGAATTAACATTTAATTGCGTGGGGCTCAATCCCTGCTGCTCAAAGGCAGTTCAAGATTAAATGGAATAATTATGATTTCAGGTTATTAAAGTGAACAAAGTGTGGCCTACTTCTATTTAAAAAAAGAAAAAAATACAGTTTAAGGTCCTTGGATTCAGTTTTGATCTCAAAGGTAAAACAAGGACTTCAAGGAATAAAGAATAAAAAGTAATGTTGTGAAACTGTCACTTAAAAAAAACAACAACAAAAAAACACTCACAACAAAACATACCAGTGTTGAAACGACATAGTCTTTTTTTGTTTTCTCCACAAAAATAAAACTAAAATACATTTTCCAGAAGAAGGTGAATCTTTGCCTGCTTTGTGTTTTATTTGTTTCTGTAAACACGGTTCATTTTAATTAATGTGCAGAAACACACGGAGGAGACCCCGGTTCTCATCTCCTTGTAACCTCAGCAGCATCTGAATCGGCAGGGCGTGCGCGTGGCAGCGCGCTCGTGGCACTGATAAGATCGAAGACCTGCTGCTTCATCCTCTTTCTGCAGGGTTTCCTTTCGAGCACATTACGGCGATGAGTTTGAGGCTTAAAGAGCCGGTGAGTCAGGCCGGTGCCAGCAGCGTAAGCCCCTGTCATTCCATCAGCCCGAGATTAATTAAGCGGAGCCCCGCTTCAATCAGGAGAGTGCCGGCCGGCCGTAAACGCCAGGGAACAAAAGGTCTCGTTTTGCTCTTCTTTTCTGCTTGTTTATTCATTCCTGCTCTTTTTAAACGAGCGCACGCTCAGGAGGAAGATCGTGTTCGCAAAGGTTTCTAATCTTTTACACCTCGTGCAGAATGTTACAGAGCACCTCCAACCATGTGCAGCGCTGCAGGACTTCATCAGACCAAAGTTCGTCTGTCCGAGCGACCCTCTCCATCGCTCAGCTTCAATTAAAGACAAGGAAATCTCCTTTCAATTCTTCATTCTGTGAATAAGCATAATCCTTAACAGGGATTTTTCTTTTACTTTGTAAATATGTGTTTTTAATGTACTTCAATCGTATTTCTTGTGTTTCTTACTGCTGAGTTGACAGCTTCTTCTCGTCCACCTTTCATTGTTGACTCCATACAAACCCACGCATAACAAATAAACACCCTTTTCTACTTTAAATCTGTAAAAAGCTTGTAGTTTTTCTTTTTGGATCATGTATTAAAGAGGCGATTCAGCTGTGGCACGGGAAAAAGACTTCTGAGATGAGATGAAAACAAATTTACATATAAAACAACTCGGTGTTTGGTGCCATTCAGTGTCTGCTTTCTTCATTTCCTCGGACAATTTTCCTTGAGGTTTCCATTTTGCCTCAACTAATGACAGAGAAAACCCTTTCAGAAATGATGACACACATTGCTGATATCCACATGCACCTGAATGCCTCAGTTCAGGTGTAATTAACGGCAGCTCCGTGATGGAGTCGCCTCCGCCGCCGCCGCCGCCGCCGCTGCCGTGGGGAGCAGAGGGGGGGCGGCTCCGACTGGCTGCTCTGGGAGCGACTGCAGCTTTGTCGCCTTGTTTCTCCTCTTTGTCTGCTCGGGCTGCTGTCAGGAGAGACGCCTGACAGCCTCTCATTGTTCTCCGGCTGAAATGGACCTGGTCCAGTCACATGACAAGCCCTCACCTCGACTATCATCTTCCACTGCTCTTCACCTCCATGCACATCATTTTTAGTGTGATCATGAACAACACAACCAGAATTGGTGAAAGCGCCTTTATATCAATTTTTATTAATGTTGTATAATATTCACATGTGAGCCCTATATTTGAATAAATTGATTGATTGAAATCCCTCTTGTCTTGTTACTTCTGAGAAATGTTTTACTTATTTTTCGGATTCATCTGCCTGCGTTTGTGGCGATCGCTGAGTTTTCCTACAAAAGTCAGCAGAGACACATGTGAAGACCAGTTCAGTTAACAAGGTCTCTGCCTCCTCCACTTCATTAATGGCATTCTGGGCTTTGGATTTGGAGCGGCACACTTGTATTTACAGTAAAAACAGAGGGAAGGATACGAGAGAACCACTTCTGGCTTCCCCACCACCTCACACTGTGAACACTTCACAGGTTACGAGGGAGTAAATTCCTACATCTGACAATTATAATCAAAGATATGGAGATTGTACACTTAACATGAAAGAGAGCAGTTGGAAACTTCAGGCGTGGGTGAAGCACAGCCGAGCAATTAAATGCGGAAAAATGATTTTTCCTTTTTGTTTTCATCTTTGCCTGTATAATGGGTAATACTCTCACGCTTTTCTTCAAATGTTCAATAGAAGAAGCTTCCTTCTTTGTTTCCCATGTCTCCTCTCTTGTTTGGACTAATTCCTTCAGTGTTGGCTGAAATAGGCAAACCAGACTGCAGGTGTGTTGTGTGTTGTGCACTTTCATGGCGAAGCGTCGCCTGCCATTGATGCAGCAGCCAAGCAGGAGAGGCAGTGAGTTAATCTGGGAACGATAAACTCTGCATCCATTCATCTGAGCTGTGTCCGGAGAAGGTTCGCACGGCTCCCAGCTAAGACAACAGAGGCAGACATTGAGTCACCTCTTCATCACCTTGGCTCTGCACAGTGGTAAAAATAATTCTGCCTCCTTCCATAGATGTGTCAAGCATGCGTCACATTTCAATGAATTTTCCTGTAAATAATTTGCTTGTGTGTTAGTAAGTAAATACATTCGTGCCAAATACTTTACAAATTCAATTCAGTTATATTTATATAGCTTCTATTACAGTATAAGTTCACTCCAGGCGCTTTCCACAGACCAGAACATGAGGAGCAATTTACAGATTACCGTTTACAGAGCAACCAACCGACTGTCAATGCGGTTGATGCTTTTGAGCAAGGCACTGATCCGACTGTGATCCATAAGACAAACACAGAACTCTCCCAATGTTACAAAAGCTCAATGTTTGTAACTACAAATATATATATATATTAAAATCAACATACACCTATAGCAATGTAGTGAATGTGATGAAACCCGTTTATCTGTATGAAATGTTAATGCGGACCATTAAAGGTGGAGCTGATCATCAGGACAAGTAGCTTTTTTTAAATATTAGTTTATTAGTTCAAATCTTTTTTTTCTTTTTTACAACTGCCATGATTTGGTAAAACCTGATATATGATGATATAAGATATATGTGCGTTTTGATCTCTCAGCAGATGATAGTTTTAGATGTCTTGATTATTTTTACACAGCAACAACAAATAAGTGTTCTGAATTATTCTTGATTAATTTCCCTTTAGATATTAATAAAGTAATTTGGAATTTGAGACTGATATGACAAACTTTTGCCATCTGTGGAGGATAGGGGATCATTTTACTGGCTCTAAGGGAAATAATTTATTCCCTTTTCTGCCCACAAGCGACTCTGCTTGTTGCTTGGTAGTTACACTAATCTCGTCCATACTCAGTGGGTGTCAGCGGTGTTGCAGGAAAGCAAGTGAAAGGTGTGGAGCTTCTTGTCAGTGGTAATGTCAGCAGTTGGAGAAAATGCACCAAAAAAAAGGACTGGATAAAACAAGTTAACACAGGCGTGTCTCTGACTCGATAAGTGAGGGAACAGGAGGGGCTGAACATCGACGTCGTGGTGGGCGTACTTCGCTTGGAATTACTAAAACCTTTTTACTTTTTTACATATTGGATGTAGTTCAGGTTATGTGATGTTCTGTCACACAGACAAAACACGAGGAATCATGAGTTCATCCGTGTCTGTCAGGAAGAATCATGAGTTCATCCATGTCTGTCAGGAGGAATCATGAGTTCATCCGTGTCTGTCAGGAGGAATCATGAGTTCATCCGTGTCTATCAGGAGGAATCATGAGTTCATCCATGTCTGTCAGGAGGAATCATGAGTTCATCCATGTCTGTCAGGAGGAATCATGAGTTCATCCGTGTCTATCAGGAGGAATCATGAGTTCATCCGTGTCTGTCAGGAGGAATCATGAGTTCATCCATGTCTGTCAGGAGGAATCATGAGTTCATCCATGTCTGTCAGGAGGAATCATGAGTTCATCCGTGTCTGTCAGGAGGAATCATGAGTTCATCCATGTCTGTCAGGAGGAATCATGAGTTCATCCATGTCTGTCAGGAGGAATCATGAGTTCATCCGTGTCTATCAGGAGGAATCATGAGTTCATCCGTGTCTATCAGGAGGAATAATGAGTTCACCCCTTTCTGTCAGGAGGAATCATGAGTTCATCCGTGTCTATCAGGAGGAATCATGAGTTCATCCGTGTCTATCAGGAGGAATCATGAGTTCATCCGTGTCTATCAGGAGGAATCATGAGTTCATCCATGTCTGTCAGGAGGAATCATGAGTTCATCCGTGTCTATCAGGAGGAATCATGAGTTCATCCGTGTCTGTCAGGAGGAATCATGAGTTCATCCATGTCTGTCAGGAGGAATCATGAGTTCATCCATGTCTGTCAGGAGGAATCATGAGTTCATCCGTGTCTGTCAGGAGGAATCATGAGTTCATCCATGTCTGTCAGGAGGAATCATGAGTTCATCCATGTCTGTCAGGAGGAATCATGAGTTCATCCGTGTCTGTCAGGAGGAATCATGAGTTCATCCATGTCTGTCAGGAGGAATCATGAGTTCATCCATGTCTGTCAGGAGGAATCATGAGTTCATCCGTGTCTATCAGGAGGAATCATGAGTTCATCCGTGTCTGTCAGGTGGAATTATGAGTTCACCCATGTCTGTCAGGAGGAATCATGAGTTCATCCGTGTCTGTCAGGAGGAATCATGAATTCACCCATGTCTGTCAGGAGGAATCATGAGTTCACCCATGTCTGTCAGGAGGAATCATGAGTTCATCCGTGTCTGTCAGGAGGAATCATGAGTTCATCCGTGTCTGTCAGGAGGAATCATGAGTTCACCCATGTCTGTCAGGAGGAATCATGAGTTCACATGTGTCTATCAGGAGGAATCATGAGTTCATCCGTGCCTTTCAGGAGGAATCATGAGTTCATCTGTGTCTGTCAGGAGGAATCATGAGTTCATCCATGTCTGTCAGGAGGAATCATGAGTTCATCCGTGTCTGTCAGGAGGAATCATGAGTTCACATGTGTCTGTCAGGAGGAATCATGAGTTCATCCGTGTCTATCAGGAGGAATCATGAGTTCATCCATGTCTGTCAGGAGGAATCATGAGTTCATCCGTGTCTATCAGGAGGAATCATGAGTTCATCCGTGTCTGTCAGGTGGAATCATGAGTTCATCCATGTCTGTCAGGAGGAATCATGAGTTCATCCGTGTCTGTCAGGAGGAATCATGAGTTCATCCGTGTCTGTCAGGAGGAATCATGAGTTCATCCATGTCTGTCAGGAGGAATCATGAGTTCATCCATGTCTGTCAGGAGGAATCATGAGTTCATCCGTGTCTATCAGGAGGAATCATGAGTTCATCCGTGTCTATCAGGAGGAATAATGAGTTCACCCCTTTCTGTCAGGAGGAATCATGAGTTCATCCGTGTCTATCAGGAGGAATCATGAGTTCATCCGTGTCTATCAAGAGGAATCATGAGTTCATCCGTGTCTATCAGGAGGAATCATGAGTTCATCCATGTCTGTCAGGAGGAATCATGAGTTCATCCGTGTCTGTCAGGAGGAATCATGAGTTCATCCATGTCTGTCAGGAGGAATCATGAGTTCATCCATGTCTGTCAGGAGGAATCATGAGTTCATCCGTGTCTGTCAGGAGGAATCATGAGTTCATCCATGTCTGTCAGGAGGAATCATGAGTTCATCCATGTCTGTCAGGAGGAATCATGAGTTCATCCGTGTCTATCAGGAGGAATCATGAGTTCATCCGTGTCTGTCAGGTGGAATTATGAGTTCACCCATGTCTGTCAGGAGGAATCATGAGTTCATCCGTGTCTGTCAGGAGGAATCATTAATTCACCCATGTCTGTCAGGAGGAATCATGAGTTCACCCATGTCTGTCAGGAGGAATCATGAGTTCATCCGTGTCTGTCAGGAGGAATCATGAGTTCATCCGTGTCTGTCAGGAGGAATCATGAGTTCACCCATGTCTGTCAGGAGGAATCATGAGTTCACATGTGTCTATCAGGAGGAATCATGAGTTCATCCGTGCCTTTCAGGAGGAATCATGAGTTCATCTGTGTCTGTCAGGAGGAATCATGAGTTCATCCATGTCTGTCAGGAGGAATCATGAGTTCATCCGTGTCTGTCAGGAGGAATCATGAGTTCACATGTGTCTGTCAGGTGGAATCATGAGTTCATATGTGTCTATCAGGAGGAATCATGAGTTCACATGTGTCTGTCAGGTGGAATCATGAGTTCACATGTGTCTGTCAGGAGGAATCATGAGTTCATCCATGTCTGTCAAGAGGAATCATGAGTTCACCCGTGTCTGTCAGGAGGAATCATGAGTTCACATGTGTCTGTCAGGAGGAATCATGAGTTCACCCATGTCTGTCAGGAGGAATCATGAGTTCACATGTGTCTGTCAGGAGGAATCATGAGTTCATCCATGTCTGTCAGGAGGAATCATGAATTCACATGTGTCTGCCAGCAGGAATCATGAGTTCATCCCTGTCTGTCAGGAGGAATCATGAGTTCATCTGTGTCTATTAGGTGGAATCATGAGTTTATATGTGTCTGCCAGCAGGAATCATGAGTTCATCCGTGTCTGTCAGGAGGAATCATGAGTTCATCCGTGTCTGTCAGGAGGAATCATGAGTTCATCCGTGTCTGTCAGGAGGAATCATGAGTTCATCCGTGTCTGTCAGGAGGAATCATGAGTTCATCCATGTCTGTCAGGAGGAATCATGAGTTCATCCATGTCTGTCAGGAGGAATCATGAGTTCATCCGTGTCTATCAGGAGGAATCATGAGTTCATCCGTGTCTGTCAGGTGGAATTATGAGTTCACCCATGTCTGTCAGGAGGAATCATGAGTTCATCCGTGTCTGTCAGGAGGAATCATGAGTTCACCCATGTCTGTCAGGAGGAATCATGAGTTCACCCATGTCTGTCAGGAGGAATCATGAGTTCATCCGTGTCTGTCAGGAGGAATCATGAGTTCATCCGTGTCTGTCAGGAGGAATCATGAGTTCACCCATGTCTGTCAGGAGGAATCATGAGTTCACATGTGTCTATCAGGAGGAATCATGAGTTCATCCGTGCCTTTCAGGAGGAATCATGAGTTCATCTGTGTCTGTCAGGAGGAATCATGAGTTCATCCGTGTCTGTCAGGAGGAATCATGAGTTCATCCGTGTCTGTCAGGAGGAATCATGAGTTCACGTGTGTCTGTCAGGTGGAATCATGAGTTCATATGTGTCTATCAGGAGGAATCATGAGTTCACATGTGTCTGTCAGGTGGAATCATGAGTTCACATGTGTCTGTCAGGAGGAATCATGAGTTCATCCATGTCTGTCAAGAGGAATCATGAGTTCACCCGTGTCTGTCAGGAGGAATCATGAGTTCACATGTGTCTGTCAGGAGGAATCATGAGTTCACCCATGTCTGTCAGGAGGAATCATGAGTTCACATGTGTCTGTCAGGAGGAATCATGAGTTCATCCATGTCTGTCAGGAGGAATCATGAATTCACATGTGTCTGCCAGCAGGAATCATGAGTTCATCCCTGTCTGTCAGGAGGAATCATGAGTTCATCCGTGTCTATCAGGAGGAATCATGAGTTCATATGTGTCTGCCAGCAGGAATCATGAGTTCATCCATGTCTGTCAGGAGGAATCATGAGTTCACATGTGTCTGCCAGCAGGAATCATGAGTTCATCCCTGTCTGTCAGGAGGACTCATGAGTTCACATGTGTCTGTCAGGAGGAATCATGAGTTCATCCATGTCTGTCAGGAAGAATCATGAGTTCACATGTGTCTGCCAGCAGGAATCATGAGTTCATCCATGTCTGTCAGGAGGAATCATGAGTTCATCCGTGTCTATCAGGAGGAATCATGAGTTCATCCCTGTCTGCAAGGAGGAATCATGAGTTCATCCATGTCTGTCAAGAGGAATCATGAGTTCATCCGTGTCTGTCAGGAGGAATCATGAGTTCATCCGTGTCTATAAGGAGGAATCATGAGTTCATCCATGTCTGCCAGGAGGAATCATGAGTTCATCCGTGTCTCTAAGGAGGAATCATGAGTTCATCTGTGTCTGCCAGGAGGAATCATGAGTTCATATGTGTCTGTCAAGAGGAATCATGAGTTCATCCGTGTGTATCAGGAAGAATCATGAGTTCATCCGTGTCTGTCAAGAGGAATCATGAGTTCATCCATGTCTGTCAGGAGGAATCATGAGTTCATCTGTGTCTATCAAGAGGAATCATGAGTTCATCCATGTCTGCCAGGAGGAATCATGAGTTCATCCGTGTCTGTCAAGAGGAATCATGAGTTCACCCATGTCTGTCAAGAGGAATCATGAGTTCATCCGTGTGTATCAGGAAGAATCATGAGTTCATCCGTGTCTGTCAAGAGGAATCATGAGTTCACCCATGTCTGTCAGGAGGAATCATGAGTTCACATGTGTCTGCCAGCAGGAATCATGAGTTCATCCATGTCTGTCAGGAGGAATCATGAGTTCATCCGTGTCTATCAGGAGGATTCATGAGTTCATCCCTGTCTGCAAGGAGGAATCATGAGTTCATCTGTGTCTGTCAGGAGGAATCATGAGTTCATCCGTGTCTATAAGGAGGAATCATGAGTTCATCCATGTCTGCCAGGAGGAATCATGAGTTCATCCGTGTCTCTAAGGAGGAATCATGAGTTCATCTGTGTCTGCCAGGAGGAATCATGAGTTCATATGTGTCTGTCAAGAGAAATCATGAGTTCATCCGTGTGTATCAGGAAGAATCATGAGTTCATCCGTGTCTGTCAAGAGGAATCATGAGTTCATCCATGTCTGTCAGGAGGAATCATGAGTTCATCTGTGTCTGTCAAGACAATCATGAGTTCATCCGTGTCTGTCAGGAGGAATCATGAGTTCATCCCTGTCTGTCAGGAGGAATCATGAGTTCATCCGTGTCTGTCAGGAGGAATCATGAGTTCATCCGTGTCTATCAGGAGGAATCATGAGTTCATCCGTGTCTATCAGGAGGAATCATGAGTTCATCCGTGCCTTTCAGGAGAAATCATGAGTTCATCCGTGTCTGTCAGGAGGAATCATGAGTTCATCCGTGTCTATCAGGAGGAATCATGAGTTCATCCGTGTCTATCAGGAGGAATCATGAGTTCATCCGTGTCTATCAGGAGGAATCATGAGTTCATCCATGTCTGTCAGGAGGAATCATGAGTACATGAGAACAGCCTGGATGTTTTAAACCCACTGTTGTTGATAGTTAGTCTGCATCTAATAAACGTCAAGGTAGAATCATCGCTGATTTAAAAGTCGGCAGAACGTCTGTGGCCATCGAGCCTGTGAGGATGAATGTCTACTTGAACCATTGTGGAAATGTTGAAGACTCAGAACCAGTCATGGTAACCGCTCCCGTGTTTACAACAGCGCTTCAGACTCTGCTATTCAGTTTTTGGACGTAGGTCACGATTTGTCAGCCTGGATATCTCAGTCAGGATGCGTCTATGCGACTTCAGCCGGGTGTTCACTCCGGTTTATGGACAGAAACGGACGTAGTGCAGACAACCAGGAACAATGCTTGAACAGCAGATCCTTAAAGCCGCCAGCTGGTTTTGTGTTTGTTGTAATGTAAAGGAGGGAACGTGGTGAATGAAACAACCAGTGTAAATAATTTGTATTTTCCTACACACCCCAGATAAGTCCTAGAATTCGTTTCATTCGTTTGGGATTCTGGACTTTCTGGACAGGGATTCATAAAATCTACAGAACAATAACAGAACTCCATGGAGCACGGACGTCCTTGCAGACATCCTTGCTGATTTTCCAGATGCACCTTAGTTCAAAGCAGACATTTAGTTGTGTTTTGTTTTAATTTAGCACACTGAATAAAATTAACACAATTGCATATTATTTTGGAATAGTTGATGCAATAGTTGATTAGTGTTACAAGTTCCCAAGACCAATTTTAATTTTTTTGCTAAACTCCACTGAATGAATGATCAATCTTGCAGAACTTTTCTTTGGAGCTGAAAGTAACAGATGTCCAAGTTCTGTTCCCTGTGGAGCTGAGACTCAAGAGCCATTGGCTCATCTGTGTTTGAGGGGGCGGGCTTACTAATAGACCACTTATGCCCCATTTTCAAAGTATCTGTGAACCTGTGGTAACTGAAATAATCACAGTGGACGTCTATGACTTTAATCCCGTCTGAATGCACCATGTCTGTCATTTGTTAAGTAAAATTTACACAGCAAATTACCTTCCGTATTTCACCAAACATCAAGGTCACGCGATGATTTTAATCCCGACTTAATCCTGAATTACTGCACATGTCAGTAAATCGGTGATGTTGTTGTTTTTTTTATCCTATCTCACCTTTTCTGCCTCTTTCCTGGCATAATTTTGGGAATTGTGTGTTCAAAGTGTGATATTATATTACAACTTTAGTCTATACAAACCATTTAAGCAGTAATGATGCTAATTGATGATAAACATACAGAAATTAATCAAAATTAAGCTTCACATGGACTTTTGAAACAAGAAGTCCAGATCAGCAGAACGACAATGAGACGAGGACACGTGTGACAGTAAGCAGTAAGAAACTTTATTAAAATCAAAGCCTTTCTGACAGAACAAAACCAACAGTTTCCACGAAAGATCCGGCTGCGTTAACGTTACGTTTACTGTTACCATGGCAACTGGTAAACCGATACGCCATTTCCCAATATTATTACTGGTCAAAATTTGACGTCAAGTCACTGAAGTCTAACTCTGGAGTGGCTGATCAGGTGGTTTTGGCTATATATTCAATTTTTATGTCAAATAAAAGGTAATCGCTTAATGCGATGCCTCGACGTCCTTCCGGGATCAACGTCTGTAAAACGGACTTTGCTTATTCAGCATAAATGTAGTATAGATGTTGGGGGGTTTCAGAATTACTGCAGGTCCAGGGGTCATTTTAGTCCAGTACAAATAGGACATTCGTATGATATAATGTTTGTTTTCAAATATATAGACAAATTTATGGATCTTTATCAAATAGATAATGTTCAAATGGAAAAAATAGAAATCACACATCTGACAATGAGTTTCTTTTACTGATGGCATGACACCATTTGTTGAAAGATAAATGTTACATCAACCGTCAGTTTTTCAGCAGCATATTTTTTTGTTTTCTTTTACGCCTAATGTAATCTCCCCATTTGGAGACCAGATAAACAGTTTGGTTGTGTCTTCACTTGTTTTATTCCATGCATGATGGAAAAACTTGGCTGGGATTATGTGCTTTCGTAAACCTCTGCAGAACCTACACTTTGAGAACATCTTTCTACTTTGACGCAGTTGGAGTCAACGCATTGATGAATGCATTCAGTGGCATTTCTGTGACTGGAGGGTTTTTTTTAATCATGCTGTTTTTAACTGTCAAATCAAATTTTAATTTTAGCAGAGAACAAATGTTCAAACATTTTTTGGGTTGGTAACAATTTACACAGCTATGACCATGAACAATATAAATGTGATACTTGGAATGCTTTTTTTGGCGAGTCCAAGAATATATAAACGGGCCTGACGTTATTGTGTTATTTTCAAATTAATTGTTTATCCGGAGGTTAAAGAGGTTAACGTGTATTGAGGAAGCATAGTCAGCTTGTAAAAATGTTCCCATACAGGATTCAGTTTTATTTGTTTTATTTGACTGTAAAGATTTGAAATGTGTGATTGAAACCATCTTCAGTTTGTCAGCTGGCAGAATTATATAGCAGGAAACAGTGTTTCAGCGCTCAGGGAGGCGAGGTGGGCTGTGGAAGAGGAGGAGATGAGGAGAATTTCACGTTACGCACTTGGAAAACTGTTACCTTTATGACCCTGTTTAGTTCCACGATTACTTCACCTGCACAATCAAAGTAGTTATAATGAAAATGCAACAAATCACCATAGAATCCTCCGTCTTTTGTGTGGCCCCCTCCACCCCACCCTTCCCTCCCCGCTGAAAGAATGGCTCTGACATTTCAGCCTGAGAGCGAGAATAGAGGCAGTTTGTAATGTGTGTAGCCTTCCCTTTTTCTTTCCCTGCTTGTAGTAGTACTTAAGTGTCACGTTAAGCTCGAGGCAGGGACGACTCTCAGTGGCTTACAATGGCTCACACTTTCTGTTTACTGTATTCGATGGTGGCTAAAGCACCAGCAGAGGTCCAACTCTTATCAGCAAATAAGGTCAAACAGATTGGAGACTCAAATTTCCCCTTTCAGCCAATGTTGGTTTTCCATTGTCTGTGCTTGACAATAGTTTCACATAGCCCAAAGCTTGAGTTTCTCTCCTCTTTATTTTGCTGCAGACTATTTGCAAGCTAATAAAGGAGTTGCCTCCAACAAGTCCTTTTGGGGGGTGAGTGGTGTGTTTGTAAGCGAGGGTGTCTCTCTGTCCACGGATCTGTTTGAGCAGAGAAAAGGAAAACTGTGGAGGGAACTTAACCTGCAAGAGGGCTGTTACTGATGAAGGTATGGATCATTATGCTCCAATCTCCACTTTATTTTTCATATTAGTCAATGAATCATGTTTCAATTTAAAAACGTAAGAAAACCCTAGAAAAAACAAAGAAATGTTTCCCCATTGTTCAGAAGTCCTAAGTCCACGTGGGTTTAGTAAGAGAACCAGAATCTCCAAAAGAAAACTAACAGGATCTACGTCATGGTTGTATTTTATAGTTTCACTCAATAGAAACAGGAACCGAGGTCTTTTTCTGTGTATGATCTGACAGTAAACGTTCGGATCGTTTGTTATAAAGGAGCTGATAATTTCTTTTACTTTCTTTCAGAAAAAAGTCATTCTTCACATTACCCTGATGTTGCACAGAGGAAGCAGTGGGGGGCGCTATAACTTTAGGCGGCCTGGAGTAACTCTAGCTGTGGAAGAGTTGGGATGGGGGTAAGTGGTGTCAGGAAATGATGCAAGATAGTGGGCCAATTTTCCTCCTAGGAAATATTGGATTATTTTACGGTTGCGTCCGGTTACCTGGTGGTTGCTACAGAGGAGATCCATGCTGAGCGCACGCTGACTTTTATTCACCCTGAAGACCAAAACTCAAGATTCATTTTGAAATCCTGCTCATTGATATGGTTGCTTAAGGCATCCATCATAAAACGATCCATCATTTGATCTTTTTTGTAATTGAACACAGAATTCAATTCAAATAAGAGATTCTTTATAAATCCCCGAAGGGAAATAAATGTTTCTCTGTTTGATATTTTGGCTACATTTGACATTTATATTTCCATATCAGTGACCAGAAAGTTATTGCTTTGACGGTACAAGTGAGACGAATTTCCTTTGCAGGGAAAAACCTCTTAGCCAATTTCAGATCAACCCTGTCGGGTTTTTGACACATTGTGGTTGGAGGGAGAAAGGTTTTCTTCATGAGAGTAGCAGCTTTGTTTGGCTTTTGTGCACATGCATGAGTAGCCATGTACATTTATCACACGTGCACATGAGCACGGAGGGATCTGAAAAACATGATTGTGACTTCAAGCTTGAAAAAAGCTTCAACAAAGACTGGAAATAAGTAAGAACACCGCCATCTACTCATGTGGACTCTAAGCTATTTTTTTCTGGACATCCACATTTGCTTCTCCTTGTGGCAAAACCAAAAAAATAAATAAAGTTTCTCAGAACAGCGGCCCACCAACACTGGAAAGTGCATGTGTTACCTCCATGCGAGTGCATCTGGCCGTTCGGGGGCCGTGTATTTAAGGCTCAAAGGTTCGACTTGTGACAGAGTTTAGCTCACTCACCAGGATATTTGTCTCACAGTTTCAGGTAAAAATGCTTGACCAAACAACAACAACAACAACAACAACAAATCATTTGCATGATGTCAAAAACTAAAATAGTACAATGACAAACACAAACATTTATAATTTGTAATGTTTTAATTGAACAAACACATTAAAACTTGATAGTGCTGGAGGACAACGGTGACATCCTACAGCATGTACCATGTGAATCAGCTTCACAGAGGCACATCTCCGTAGACATACTATTAAGAGTTGATCTGCATAATGCTGAAAAAGGAGACAAAGTCTTCTCAAAGTGTTGAGTCATCCGTCCGTCCAGACTTAGACAAACTACCTATAAATGCAGATCATTTATTATTGTGGCGCGCAGCCATGATGACTCCAAAGGCGCAATGCAGAATCCTCAATGAGGTAAAAAGGAACCAATGACTAATAACACAACACTTTAAGTTATTGGAGTTGGCAAACATCTCTGTTTATGAGTCTACCGTACATAAGTGGTTGATATTTTTCTATGGAGCATATGTTCATTTTTCTACTTTCTGTCGCCAGTCTATACATAATTTATTAAAGCCAACCTGATCAAATGGATTTACCTGCTTAACCGACTAACATGCAAGACAGCATTACTGCGTTAGGGTTAGGGTTAGGGTTAGGCATTGGATTGCATTACATGGAGGTATTGTGAACATCTTACTTTTGTGTTAACTGGACTGCATCGGGAAAATCACAGACCATGAGCCTGGAATGAAGCTTTTTCCATTGGATGCATTGGTGGGCATGTCACAGCTCTGGTTGTGATGTATCATGAGACTCGACTCTGTCACATGAAAACAAATACATCTGACCAGCACAGAGGAAGGAAGTTCAGACTTTTGTGGCGTCCTGCTTCATTTTCAAGTTTGTGAAGGGTAATAACATTTTATGTCTTGCTTTTACTGTGGGCAATTTGGCCTGAAAATATCATTTCTGGGAAGCTTTGTTTGTTTGTTTTTCCTGCCCATTAAACGGTAGGAGAACAAACCAATAAAAGGCCCCCGGCTGCTGATCATGCAGAGAGCAATGATATTAAAACGCCGAAATGTTAAGCAACACTGATTATAATGCAGAGGCGTGATTACAACGAAGGTGAAATGTTAAAGCAGAGGCATTCCTTGGTCTTTATATGTCACCGCACTAAGGAGATAAACAGAATTGGTTTTGATAAATGATAAATAAAGCATGATACATGAATATAATGGATCCTGAATGCGCTATGAGACAGAATAAAGAAGCGAATCATGAACAAAAAAAACTCTTCTTGCTCAGTCTCACTGTAAGGTTGAAAAGAATAAAAGAGAATAGAAAAGCATGATTTGATTGAAAGAAAAGTGATTGAAGTGATGGAAGAAGGATGAAAATGTCTGAAGAATAGAGGGTAAAAGGAAGTTGTTGCCGCTTTTTGTTGGATCTTGTGGAGTCGGCCAGCGCTGCGCCTGTCAGCTGTCTTTCACTGCCCCAACTTGTTTCAGCCGGAGGAAATGAGGTCCAGAGCTCTGAGCGAGGACTCTGCGGCTCTGCTTGTATCCCATGGTGCAGCACAATGCAAATCTAACTTCTAATCAGTTTCCTGCATAAACAACTAATTAGCGGCCCACTGTCCTGTAATGATGTGCTGACAAACACATGATGCAAAACACTTGAACTGATAAACAGCAGGAGCTGACAATGTATTCAAATTCTTATCTCGGAGTCGAGACTGAGGCTTGATTAGAAACTATTCTGTAGAGGAAAGTCAACAGTTTGAGGAGGGGTTGGAGGGAAGACGTGCGTGCCTAAAATACCACCTCCCATCTCTAATGTTACAGCCCGTCTGAATAATGTGCTCCGGCTCTCTGTGGACTCAATGGCGACACTTGGTTATAATCCAATGAAAAGGTTTTGTATTCCAGATTTATGTTGAATTATTCAGAGAGTTTCATTTACTTGTTGTCACCTCCTGAACTCTGGAGGAACATGATGAAACTGACTGTGAATAATTATGCATCAGTCATGTGATGGACTGTGAAGGACAAAGGCTCGTATGAAGATTGGGATATTTTAATCATCCTGGGAGTCTCATGAAGACAGTGTTGCCCAATAACGGACCGAAACAAGCAACCAGAGCTATGAAAACAAACCCAACATAAGCAACTGGAGTTGAACCCACGTGACTTTACTGACCGCAACCTGTCAAATCATGTCAACATTAATTACACAGCACATTTAAAACAGAGAGCTGACCAAAGTGATGTACAATTCCATGAACAAGATCAAATAATGTCAACAATAAATACTAAACTAACAGCAATAAACCTGATGCAGAAAACAAATGTAAAGTAAGAAAGTGTTGGTATGATCAAACCTTGACAACTGGCTCAACTGGGACCATCCGTCCATCCATCCGTCTGTCCATCCATCCATCCATCCATCCATCCATCCATCCATCCATCCATCCATCCATCCAGCCAGCCATCCATCCATCCATCCATCCATACATCCATCCATACATCCATCCATCCATCCATCCACCAACTCATCCATCCATCCATCCATCCATCCATCCACCAACTCGTCCATCCATCCATCCACCAACTCATCCATCCATCCACCAACTCATCCATCCATCCATCCATCCATCCATCCATCCATCCATCCATCCATCCATCCATCCATCCATCCATCCATCCATCCATCCATCCATCCATCCATCCATCACAGGGCCAAGTATAAACAATCACACTGAGGGAGATTGTATCAACCCCCTGACAGGGATTTTAATGTTGTGACTGTGAAAAACCACTTTGACCTTTTTAAATCAGCTCCACCTCCTGCACCTGACCCTTTACAGGACAGACGGAAGCGACGCGACCGGGACATGAATCCATGAATGTTTCTGCTCCCATGGGAAACGCAGCGCAGCACGAGAGCAGCGCGGCTTAGACTGGAAGATGGCTGCAGCTCAGGACGGCGTGGCTCCTCCAGCAGCTTCAACGACTTCATGCACATCCATTGACGACTGCGTCTTGTCGTCTTGTTTGGTCTGAACACAAAACTGGCATTTAGTCTGTGTTTCTTTTTTTAAACATAACTGAAAACAAAGTAACCCCAAAGACATAAATGTGCCTCCCGTGTCAACAACATTTTTGATTCTGAATGTTTTGCTTTGCTTGGCCGACAGATCCAGATTCTGCTCTCTCCTAAACGTCTATTTTCTGCCCTGGACCCAGCTTGTTTCCTGCTCTGTCAGCTCCTGTTTTGGATTTATGTTGGACATATGTTTGGACTGTTTTGCTCACAGTGCTTTTGGTTTTATTTATTGTGATTCATTCCGTCAAGACACACCAAAGTGAATAGATACTTTGTGTGTCATTGTCAGTCATTTTTGAAGCATAGGACTTGAAGGTGAGTATCCCATTTAACTTGAAGGTCTCCGCACAGAATTAGCTCCATCTCGTCTCCACCAGAGGCTAAGAAGGTGTACTGCACAAGATCAACAATAGAACTTATTGCAGACGGGTGTCAACCAAGGCTGAGCGGACAGACGGATGGCCTCACAGGTCACACTCTGATATCAGCGGATGACACAGGAAACCGCTCCACAGGGCTGGTGCTTCGGTCAGAAGCAGTTTTGTGAAACTCAGCTGTTTTATTTTGTAAGAGTGGCAAGAAAGTCTCTTACCAAATCAAAAATAAAAATCAAACTTGTTCTTAATTTAATATTTGGGCCTGTAGGGCCTGAGCTGTAGCTCTTGGTTTTGTTCTGTTTTGTATTTTATTTCTTTGACTAATGCAGTCTGATCTCTGGGTACATTTAAAGGTACATCCAGCTCTGCAAAGATTAACAACTGAATACTGAATGTTTTCCACTTTTGAACTTCTCACCTTATACACTGAAATTCATGCTGTTTAGAAATAACTTTATAATCATATCCAGATTGATAGTAAGCCTTAGCAATGGTAAGACCATTTCTTATGTCGTTCCTTCTTGGCATTGTGTTAACACAGGCCTGAATTAACAGCATCTAGCAGGAAAATAAAATACAAATATTAAAACTTACTGCAGTCAAATTATTTTTACCTTGTTTTTACACGCAAATATTACAATTTAAAAACACTTTTTTTAGGATTTCATAGAATTAAAAGAGGATGTTTTATTTTTTGTTGCATTGCTACATAAAGGGGAAAAAGAAAAAGCGTATTTCTGCTTTGCTTAGTCACTTTTCCTCAGGCAAACCAGCCCACTGTTACAATGACTTGGTACCTCAGAGGCACACAAGCAATACAAACTGAGTGTTTCAACCGGAGCGCGATGAGACAGCAAAGTCCAAGACAGGAAACCAGTGCGCCTGCAGTCCCATCAGATCCACATAGTCAGACATCAGAGGTCAGCACCTCCAGCTTCACATCCAGAGAACAACAAAGTAGAGAAGCAGCAGTGCAGCCTGTACATGCTCAGGTGTGATGGAACAAACCGCTGGTTGAAGAGGAACAGAATACCGAGCCGAGAGCTCTCCAACAAACGAATGCATGAACAGTTTTTGAAAGATGATGACCTAAAGGTCAAGTGCTACGCCAGGATTCATGTTTTAATATTTTGATGGGTGTACAAACACGGCTCATTCCCCTATCTGCCACAGAAAACTGAAAATTCATCTTTTTAAATGCTTTTTAGTCGATTGTGGCTCAAACTAAACCTGCCGTCAGATGTACTCCAGACCGAGACGGCAGAGGTGCAGAATTTACAGCCTCAGCTGCGTCGTTCCTTGTTTGTGAATCCAAACCTGCGCAGTAAAGTTGATCCAGAATCTGATTATTCTCAGATAAAAGCCAGAACTCCAGATGAAGGGAAGGTGCTGTGCACAAACGGAAAGTTGTGCATGAACAGTTGCGTTGGCAGGAGAAGCTCGGAAAAGATCCTCAGGTCACCATCTGTGGAGGCCGACAGTCGACATTACAAATAAGAATTGTGTTTGAAGGTTGTTTTTTAATGTAGTAATGAATTTGTGCCTGTGTGTTTGACTCCATACTGGAATCCCAGGGACGTGAATCGTTGTACAGTCTTTCCAGCTCTGACATCAGCTGCAGCCTCCCCGGTTCTGCAAACTTCCAGGTGTTCATTTTATCTGTTAATAACTGACAAAGTTGTTCATTCTGGGCCATGGTGGGCAAATTCCTCACGCCTCTGCCCGAGCGTATCAGCTGCACACGGGACTGAGCAGGTCCTAGATGCAGAAATCATACAGAAATATTTCAGAAAATATACACCAGCAACAGCAAGTGCACATGTGGGAGGACTGTCACGTTCTCTTTTTTTAGAAGACGTAAGAGAGATGGAGAGACCATCCATACAGGAAAACCACATATGTCCCTGTTCCTCTGATTGCTGCTCTCTAATGAGCATGGCGGATGGTGAATCTTTTCAGAGCAAATTGTTGGAGACATCTGGCCAAGCTTTCTCTCTGATGCAACTGAAATGTCCCTCTAGATGGCGTTGGCATGGCAACCTCTAACTGCTATTCAACAGCATTGTGGGTTGAAAGGTTTAGGGTCCATAGTTGAAAATCCATTTGGGCCTCTAGCAGAGTGCTCTGCACTGCACTCCCCAGGCTAGAGCTGCAATAAATACTTCATCACCCGAGGAAAAATAGATTCTGTTTATGAATGGATTGCACTCATGGCACCAACATGTCTAGTTGTTTGCCTTTGTTATAGGTGTATTATTAGAGGTAACACAATCAAGTGGCTTGGCAGTGATAGCGTCTTGAAAAAAGGTTTGCCAAATGTACAAGTTGAGACAAATTTGACACATTCTTGCACGAATGTCACAAAATGAATATCTTTTTCTTTTTTTTTCCCTGTTGAGGCTTCTTAAAATCTAAATACAGAAAATTGTATGAAATTGCGAACAGCTCCAGGGTCACAGGCACTGCAGTGGAAATGCGGCGTAGACGTGTGGGGAGATGTTGAGAGTGTGGGGGGCTTAGGTCCATCCTCACAGTTAGCTCCCAACAACAACACTTAATGACCCCTGTACTTCAGCTGAGATGAGACACTCCATCCACAGAATTATCTCAAGGGCACTATGTTTGAGAAAATTATCCCATCCTCAGGGATAAAATTGCAGGGAATTTATCATCACAATTAGCATACTTTGGTCTGCCGGCGAATTTTAAGTAGCGCAACCAAATGAATGACGACAGCAGTGATTCAGCCATCTGACACACAGATTCATTAGCTCCACCGCATTTACTTATACAGGGATTTCATTCTGCTGCTCTGAAGTTCAACGCAGCACCATATATCCACACGGAATGTCAAGATCCCTGCTCCTTCATTTGGTGACCAAATTTGAATGTTTTCACCAAAAGACACCAGGAATAAAGCAATAAAGTCTGAGCTTAAAGGTGAAAAGAAATCACTGACAGCATTACAAATCAGTGCATGACCTAAAATGGATATTTAACTGCAGACATAAAGAACGACCTACTCGTAATGATGGTCTCGATTCTTAGTCATCCGGGCAGAAAGGCGAAAGGCTTCAAACACCAAGACAGGAGCTACAGCTTTCTTCTATTCAACACTTTAAGGATCATCTGCTCAAACATATTTGCAACATAAAGACAGACTGTTCACGTTATCTAATGTTTGGTACAATAATCTAGCAGCACAAAATAGTCAGATATTTGATCTTTAAAAGCGCCTTACAGGTACACTTAAAAAAAACAATCCATTCCTCTGCCGCCTTTAGACGCCTATTTTGATGAGTTGAGCCACAGAAAACAAAGAAACAAACAAAAACTGCTTTGCTCTACAAAACTCTTCCACTCGTCTTCACCGAGGTGTCCAGTTGATGGAGCTTATAAAAAATAGTAGCAATGAAAGAATAAATGTGTAAAGTTGGAGTGATTGAAATAAGCCTTTTAGGAAATCAAACATTTCTTTAAGCAATCTAAATGTCAAGTTTACAAGCTGAACATTTCAAGTTTGACAGATCGGTCCGTGCTGTTATTACTCCATTGGATTAGTGCTTTTGCTTGTCGCTATTCTCCCTTAGAAAATAATTTCTTTGTTACCAGTTTATTTACAGTGTCTCCAAAACTCACAAACATCCACTAAAACCAGAAAGAGAGCAACCTGGCTGCCTGTTTCCTTCAGGTGCTTTTAGAAGTTTTCTTAAACTATGATTTTAGTCCTTATTTTTTCATCCCGTGAACCTCCTCAGACCCTCCGGCCTTTGGGTTTTTAATTATTCCCAAAGTGAGAAGGAAGCACGGTGAAGCCTTCTTTTACTGTGATGGTCCAACATCTGTGGGCCAATCAGCTGAAGACCTGAGGACAGTTGTAAGAGGACACTCCAGACCCACCTCTGGGATTTGGCTGTTTAATTCGTTTGGTAATGCAGCATCTCACTGACCTTTTTTGTGATTTCTGAATGGGTTTTCAGTTCATTTTTAGTGTACCATAGATTTGATTGTAAATACCTGGAACAAGAGTGTTATGTATAAAAAGTAAAATGAAGTCTGGTGGATTGAGTCATAGTATTTGGTTCCACGACGAAGCGCACAACACATGAATCTCCTGCATGCTTCCGTTGAGAAGAAACATCAGGGTGCTTCACTTCAGTCCAAATGAGCAGGAATAACTCCTCGTTTCATTTTCTATCCCTGTGTTTAAACGTGTCTCCCTCACTCACCTCTCAAATTCAGGAAGATAAATCTTATGTCAAGGATTCAACCTTGATGTGTTATTCACAGCTGAAGAGTTACAAATGTGCTGGAAGGCATATGCATCACTAACTCATACGACCGTCAAATGCATTTGTCCCGACCTCACCGCCTTATAAGTCCACCGATTCAAGACCAACTGCCAAATGACAGAAATTGCCTTGCCAGTGTGCACAGACTTTAGATTGGTTCAACCTCTGCCTCATTATCACGTCTCTGTGACTGACACACACACGCATGTGTGTGTGTGTGTGTTGTTTGGGGGAAGGGGGTTCATCAGTTGCATTTGCACATGATCCTTGAACTACAACTAATATGACATGCATGTAAGAGTGACTGACTGTTTCACATCACTAGGTTTCTCTCTTTGCCATTGTCTTGCCTGTAGTCTGTATTTACCTTTTTAGTGAGTTATCGTGCATTTAAATAGGTTCTATATTTGTTTGTCATGGTTTTTATTTCTATATTCATTTGTATAATTAGAAAAATTCTAACTAATTAAATTAATATTGCGCTTCAGGGGTGTGTTTAAGATGATGATAAGGTTACATTAAGGTTTATGACAAGATGGTAGACGAGACTAGATGAATGTGGCATGAAAGCTGCGGGTCCAGAGAGGGCAGCGGTCTGTGTGGCTGGGGTCGACCCTATGAAACATATGTGGACTCATTCTGTCCAGGATCTGTCCAGGTTCTGACCAGGTTCTGACCAGGTTCTGTCCAGGTTCTGTCCAGGTTCTGTCCAGGTTCTTTCCAGGATCTGGCCAGGTTCTGGCCAGATTCTTTCCATGTTCTGTCCAGGTTCTGTCCAGGTTCTGACCAGGTTCTGTCCAGGTTCTGTCCAGGTTCTGTCCAGGTTCTGTCCAGGTTCTTTCCAGGATCTGGCCAGGTTCTGGCCAGATTCTTTCCATGTTCTGTCCAAGTTCTGTCCAGGTTATGTCCGGGTTCTGTGCAGGATCTGTCCAGGAACTGTCCATGTTCTGTCTAGCAACTGTCCAGGTTCTGTCCAGGTTCTGACCAGGTTCTGTCCATATTCTTTCCATGTTCTGTCCAGGTTCTGTCAAGGTTATGTCCGGGTTCTGTGCAGGATCTGTCCAGGAACTGTCCATGTTCTGTCTAGGAACTGTCCAGGTTCTGTCCAGTCTGCCATAAGCCAACTTTCCTGAAACTGCGAAACACCTCACTCTCCTGGGGAGGATGGAGTTCTCCACAGAGATGTTAGTGTAGTCTGTCACACTCTCTGTTATAGCTTAGATGTCATCTCCGTTTGGCTCACACAGCGTTCTACAGTTTGTTGCCTCAAAGCAATCCTGCAGCTTCCTGCAACCACTTTCTCACAGATGTTTTGGCCACAGGTTGCAGACAAAACAGCTATGAATGGTCCACAGATGGATGGATGGATGGATGGATGGATGGATGGATGGATGGATGGATGGATGGATGGATGGATGGATGGATGGATGGATGGATGGATGGATGGATAGATAGATGGATGGATGTTACATTTATTGGACTGACATTTCAAAACATTTCATCTGATCTCATTATTAATGAGAGAAGAGGGAAGACATCTGTTCAACTATAGCTCTTTGTCAGTCTGGCTACAGTGATGAAACAGAACCTGGGGTCGTCCTTATGCTTATCTATGAGTTGTGAGTAGAATGTAGCTGTGTAATACATAAGGCATTTTTGTAACAATTAAATCTGTACTTCCATGCTGAATAACATACATGGGTGTGATGTGGATTTTTCCATGAAGTGTGTCTAGTGTCTAGTCATAACTTTCTGTCCACTTTCAGGTACCTTCTTTTATCTTTTTCTTGTCAATGGCTCAACACTCTCAGTTACTACTCTCACCAAGAATGAGCAATCCACAATACTCACTCGCTATCACCCGTCTACATACTCACTGGACCCCTTTCTAATGAATTTTTCTCCAAGCCATCCAAGCTAAAGAGTTGTGACAGCACACATGGATTCTTATGTCACAGATAATACACAAAAGCTTGCCTGATATAACCTCTAGTTGTCATGTCTCTGTGTTTTGTCCTGCTTTTGCTCATTGTGTCAGCTGCGTTCTGGGAGGATGGGCGTGTCCTGGGATCTTGGCTGAGTACCCACACCTGCAGCTGAACAAGGCTCAGCTTTAATTACCAGTGCCAGGCTGTCATCCTTTGCCAGATCATTCTGTCTCCCAAGAGGCTCGTACCTGTGTCCAGGCCAGTTTGTAAAAAGCTTAGTTCTTGGAAATGAACTCTTCGTCCTGTTTTATTCATTCTGAGTATTTCAGTGGTCTCAAACGCCAGTCCTGCCACCGTTCTACGCACTGTGCCTGCCCAGCCGTTGGTTAGACACAGATCCCAGACATCCGGTTCACCGCTCCGCCCATCCAGGCCTTCCTCACCTTGTCTGCAGTCTTGTGGAAAACCCATCCTGTCTCCTTTCATCTGAGTGGATCGCTACCTGGATAATTACCCGCTGTTTAGATTCTGCCCCGTTGGTCCAGCCAGCCACTCTGGATCATTTGCCGGCTCTAGTTTGCTTGCCGTCCTTCACAGCCCTTACTGACTGTGTTTTTGTTTTGCCCTCTCTTCAAGCATGGTGATATCAGTCAAGACTGTTCTCCATCGTGGTTCTTCGGTGGTGGGACAAGCTACCAAGCTACAACAGCAGGGTCATGCTTTTCCTTTTTGAAGAAGCTCTTGAAGAGCCTTATCTTCCAGGAGCGACTCCTATCCCCACCACTCTATCTCACTATCCTTTTAATCTACACCGACTTACTCTCTTGACTGCAGTGTGGAATATACTATGTTTACTGTAGTTTGGTCTATTTCAGTCGTAAACCATTTTAGAGAACAGCTTCAGCTAAGTGTAATGTAAATCAGGTTTGACTATAAGGCTAACACAAAAACAGCCCTCTGTTTGCTTGTAGATGCAACACAGTGGGGTGAGACTGGTTCTGCTGGAGGTGTTCTTGTTGAAAGGGAGTTGTTCCTCTCTACTGTTGTCTTGTAGATGCTGAAAATGGTGGATGAATAAATAACACTTCTATGTTACAGATCAGCCAAACCCACTTTGGCTGGCAAAGCTGAAGCCTAACAATACTAAACAATAATAATTGTGCCTTGTTCGTTTACTTCCTTCAGTATAGGACAGTAAGCATGACAATGGTTTATATCTTCATTTAACTACTTTTATATTTGGAAACATCTCTAAAGTTCTGTTGACCACCACCCAGGTTTGATGGGTTGTTTTCCCCCAAAATATCGTGGGGACATCATGCAAATGCAAAAATATTGACATTATTTGTATTTGCATTGGACTGTAAAAGCATGACTTGTATTATATATATATAGATTATAAGGAATGGGAATTAACTCAAGTATGATGGATTATAAACTGACACATCTGGATGGTTTTTGGTTAAATGCCTTTCATAATCTAACTGTATTTTCACGTACAATCTTCGTAAATAGTGTAAAACCTCAAAAACATAAAACTGAAAACTTACACTTACACAGAAATGTTGTACATTTAAAAACATAAAACTTAAATGTATTAATCATAATATGGCACGTGACACGCAATGATATCACAGCAAAGTAAAACTATTTATTTTAGTAATGAAAACATGTGTGAAAGGATGATGAAATGCCAGAGTTTGCCACTGTTTTCTTTATATCCATTATTTTTCACTGCATTTGCTGGGCAGTTGCCATAGCAACCCGAGCAAAGGAAGACTAGTGCTTAATTGATCCACTAATGCATGTAGCTGCACACTCACCACAAGTTGCCTTTGTTTCCAAGTGACATTTTAGGGACAGGCGTTAACATAAAAGCATTTATTTTTGCCAGAACCAGTCATTATCACCAGTTTTCACTTTTGTCTGTTGAGCAGAAATGTGGTGTAAACACTGAGCATGATAAGCAACAATATTGTCTATTGTCTCATCAGGGAATTATTATAATTTGAACTGTGGTGGGAAATGAGTTTGCACCCCCCACCCACCCCCCACCAAACAAAAAACAAAATTCAATAACATGGGAATTACTAATTAATAATTGTATTACAAACACAAGCAAGCTCCAGGGTCCAGTCACTATTAGACCTGCTGTCATTTATGGATGTTTGTATGCTTTTTTTTACAGCTTTTTTACAGCTCATACTTTTTTTTCTGTGAAAAGATGCTCAGATTGGAATAATATTCCAGATTTTGCCATTTCAAACACAGCAAAACTCCACATCAAACGTGTTGTTCAATTTCGTGTTAATGTTAAAGATCTCTCACTGTGACATTTCATCCTGACATTTTCTTGTAAATCCAGACTGACTCCATAATGTTGAGACTGGGGATCTTGGAGAGTCCCACCATCCACTGAAATATTATTCTTTGTTCTTGTTGTGGCCAAAGGTTGCTCAATGTGACTGTAACTTTATGTTTGGACTTCTGAGGAACGTTCCACTTTTTCATCATCTTTCTACAAAGGTCACTAAAGTACACACCCATTAGCAAGAATTAACATTTAGTTTTAAATGCACCTTACTGCAGTTGTTGCTAGGACGACTGATGGCAGTTGGCCTCAAGAGACATTTATTTGTTTTACCATACTAAAAGTCATTTTTGAGCAAATACACATTATGTCTGTGATAATGTTATAGTGCAACAGACAATAAGACTAATTTAACGGTGTTACACACTACAATCTGTTTCAATAATAGTTAACATTTTGTTTAACGTGCTGTAAAACAGCAGTAGTTTCTATGTGATGAAATTTGGAGCAGCTCCCCCTGAAGATGAAGATAAAGCAGAAAATGACTAGGTGAGGTAACATGCTGTGGATGTATTTGCTCCTTGTCACTTGGAGCCAAAAGACGGTATGTGAACGATGTGACCAAATTTTACCAACCATTACTGCAATTTAGAGAAAATTGACAGCATCATGGAGGCAGGTTGGTGCAGAGGAGAAAAGTGCAAAACCAAGTAATTCTGCTAAAAACCAGGACAGTGTGAGTGGGATAGAGCCCCTTGCTTTACACACTCCCTGCAGCTTCCAGAATGGACAGTGAGATATTAAGGATAATTATTAATTACCCTAGACTGGGATGCTGGAATAGATAATTATGTGTCAAACATGACATCAAAAATGTTGCAGCTAAATGGGAGACTGCAATTATGTCGTCCCATTCATAGAGGAGTATAGTAATTGAAAAATTAAAAACATTTAAGCTAATTCTGTCTGACTCTTCTGAGTCTTGAAGGTACACTTGATTACAGCACAAAGGAAAAAATACATTATTCTTTAAAAATACAAAATTCTGAAAAAAAATATCAAGCATCTTGTCATCTATGAAACAGACCCATTTGACAAAAATGCATTTAAAATGTTTCAAATTAGTTAAGAGTAGACTTTGATGAGACATATTTTTAGTGTTACTTAAGAACATTATTAAATTAAAAAGAGATTGTCATGGATTTTGTTTTCATTCATTCATTCATTCATTCATTCATTCATTCATTCATTCATTCATTTATTTATTCATTCATTTATTCATTCATTTATTCATTCATTTATTCAATCATTTAATCATTCAAATTGAACTAAATTGCATATGTGATGGACATGGATGGAATTCAATTCAGTTTTATTTATATAGCGTCTATTACAACACAAGTTGTCTCCAGGATCTTTCCAAAGACCCAGAACATGACCTCAGAGCAATTATTACATAAGCAGCAGCAGGTAAAAACTCCCCTAGTGGGAGAAAAACCTTAAACCAAACAGTGGCAAGAAAAACTCCCCTTCAAGAGGGAAGAAACCTGGATCAGGACCTGGATCATAAAGGGGGACCCTCCTGCTGAAGGCCAGCTGGGTAGAACAGGAAGTACAAAGAGAGAGGAGAGACACATAGACACACCGTCAAAAGTACAATAGACAAATTTCATAAATATAAACTGAACAATATCAACCCTTGCACTGAACCCTGCGGGACACCATAGCAGACCCACGTCTGTACTGAAGAAACCTCATTAACATGAACAAACTGGAATCTATCAACAGATCTGATTTAAACCAATCTAGAGCTGTCCCTTTAATCCCAACGACATACTCTAGTCTCTGCAGTAAAATGCTGGGATCTATAGTATCAAAAGCAGCACTGAGGTCCAGCAGAACCAGCATGGACACTAACCCGATATCTGAGTTCCAGTAGAACCAGTATGGATACGAATCCATTATCCAAGATCCATCAGAACCAGTATGGACAATATTCCGTTATCTGAGGCCATACGAAGGTAATTGGACCGGAACCAGTGCTGTTTCTTTTCTATGATGCATCTGAACCCTGACTGAAGAACTTCAAATAGATAATTTCTATACAAATCTATACACACAGCTGCTGCAACTACCTTTTCCAGAATTTTGGAGATAAATGGAAGGTTGGAAATGAACCAAACAGTCTAAAGTCAGGTCAGGGAGGTCTACAGGAACCAAACAGTCTAGAGTCAGGTCGGGGAGGTCTACAAGAACCAAACGGTCTAGAGTCAGGTCAGGGAGGTCTACAGGAACCAAACAGTCTAGAGTCAGGTCAGGGAGGTCTACAAGAACCAAATAGTCTAGAGTCAGGTCAGGGAGGTCTACAGGAACCAAACAGTCTAGAGTCAGGTCAGGGTGGTCTACGGGAACCAAACAGTCTAGAGTAAGGTCAGGGAGGTCTACAGGAACCAAACGGTCTAGAGTCAGGTCAGGGAGGTCTACGGGAACCAAACGGTCTAGAGTCAGGTCAGGGAGGTCTACAGGAACCAAACAGTCTAGAGTCAGGTCAGGGAGGTCTACGGGAACCAAACAGTCTAGAGTCATGTCAGGGTGGTCTACGGGAACCAAACAGTCTAGAGTCAGGTCAGGAAGGTCTACAGGAACCAAACAGTCTAGAGTCAGGTCAGGGAGGTCTACAGGAACCAAACAGTCTAGAGTCAGGTCAGGGAGGTCTACGGGAACCAAACAGTCTAGAGTCATGTCAGGGTGGTCTACGGGAACCAAACAGTCTAGAGTAAGGTCAGGGAGGTCTACAGGAACCAAATGGTCTAGAGTCAGGTCAGGGAGGTCTACAGGAACCAAACAGTCTAGAGTCAGGTCAGGGAGGTCTACAGGAACCAAACAGTCTAGAGTCAGGTGAGGGAGGTCTACGGGAACCAAACAGTCTAGAGTCATGTCAGGGTGGTCTACGGGAACCAAACAGTCTAGAGTAAGGTCAGGGAGGTCTACAGGAACCAAAAAGTCTAGAGTCCGGTCAGGGAGGTCTACGGGAACCAAACAGTCTAGAGTCAGGTCAGGGAGGTCTACGGGAACCAAACGGTCTAGAGTCAGGTCAGGAAGGTCTACAGGAACCAAACAGTCTAGAGTCAGGTCAGGGAGGTCTACAGGAACCAAACAGTCTAGAGTCAGGTCAGGGAGGTCTACGGGAACCAAACAGTCTAGAGTCATGTCAGGGTGGTCTACGGGAACCAAACAGTCTAGAGTAAGGTCAGGGAGGTCTACAGGAACCAAATGGTCTAGAGTCAGGTCAGGGAGGTCTACAGGAACCAAACGGTCTAGAGTCAGGTCAGGGAGGTCTACAGGAACCAAACAGTCTAGAGTAAGGTCAGGGAGGTCTACAGGAACCAAAGGTCTAGAGTCAGGTCAGGGAGGTCTACAGGAACCAAACAGTCTAGAGTCAGGTCAGGGAGGTCTACAGGAACCAAACAGTCTAGAGTAAGGTCAGGGAGGTCTACAGGAACCAAACAGTCTAGCGTCAGGTCAAAGTATAAGGGAGTCGCTGAAGCTGAAGAAATGTCCACAGCCACTACCGGGTGGACCTGGTCGATTTCCTCTCTAATTCTGACAATTTTACTGCTGAAGAAGTTTAAAAAGTCTTCACTACTGAGAGCTGTGGGGATGCACGGCTTGGCATAGTTACACACTGACACAATAATAATTTTAGTGACTTCCAACTGGCGTAGACGGGTGTCATTAGTGCCAACATGTCTGACTTTACTGATTTTACGATGACTCTTTGTCAGCAGCTTCAAATTTGCTTCGATGTCACCGCTCTGGCCCCCAGGATGCACCTAACGATGGTCGCCTGTGACGCCGTGCAGACGTCTAGAGACTGCAAACAACAAACAGGAAGTGAAACAACACGTTACCGCAATACGTTCTGATATCCCTGTGGGTTCAGAGTAATGTAGCTGCCACAATTAGAGCTACTGGTCTACTGGTGTTAAGACTACAATCCATTCATACTCGTCTGTATCAATAAGTGTAGATTTATATACAAATCTCAAACTCATGAACTGAGAGGAATTCAGTCTTCTGAGTTGTTTTGCTGCTTTTCTGTTAAGACTAGAAAACTCTTTGCTCTCTCACGATTCCCAGTTCAAACACCTTTCCGCCTTTATCAAAAAGGTTGTTTTATGTAAACAAACTAATTGTATTGACACTTAGGCAAATTGACATGTCCAGACGTATCTCTGAAAGTTTCAATTAATTTTTTTTTTTTTTTTCATTTTTATTGATTAATTCCAGACAGTTGCAGACCTGCAGGGGAGAACAGTGCTGGCTCTTCTGTGTGCACATATGGGAACATGTCGCTTGGCTTAGAATAGCTAGAGCCAACTTTAACCATGTAATTAGAACTGCAAACAGCGCACATGCTGGGAAGAATCAAAAATCAAACAACCACATGTGGCAGGAGATTCAGGCAATAACAGAACACAAGGCTGCTCCTCCACTGTGTGACAATAATCGTTATACCTTATATCAATCTTTTATTTTTCTCTTTCAGACATTACAGCACTTTCTAAGTATCCGAAGGTCTCATATGCAAAACAGCCATTTCTTAACTCCCAAGAATGCAGGTTCATACTTGTGTTCCTGGGAAGTCTGTACTTGGTAAGTACGGTCGGAACAATTTACTTTGGTGGACTTGAGAAGACACATCTCTCTTTCTACAGTTGGAACACCGTCACCTCAGGAAGGACTTGACCACCAGCCTATAATACACGTTTATCTGCAACCCAGTTATTGGTTTTAAGGTATATAACCAAAAACTGGTTTATAAATTTAAGGGTGCACAAAGATGGGTTGTGTCCATGATGGGCTGGTCGGGGTGGAAATGCCAGGGCTGGTGTCCCAGTCCACCCTTGCTCACTAGGATTGTTCACATTCAGGCATTCCTATAGTCCGATATTGTTCTCACAAGCATGAGAATGTTTGCCTTTTTCTCCATGCTTGCAGGCTTGTGTTAGGAAATCTCCAACGAGGGAGGGATTTTTCCAGGACATGATACACACATATACTCTATGTGTACTCTATTGTGTGTAGTGTATACGGTTTGGACCACATCCCTCTGTTTCTACATCCAGCACACCGACCACACATCAGTTCAAAACCTGTAACTATAGTGATGTGAGTGTGGCTGAAGGGACTTTCTGAACAGCTTCTGAACCCTTAAATTGGGCACATTCAAGGACGATAATATTAACACCTACACTTCCACTGTGCTGTTTTAAACAAGAAGCTGCTTGAATACTGTCACCACCAGTGGACAGATCCACATCCTAACAAACAATAAAACACAGATGATTTATAAATGTATGACCTGGTCAAAATTGAAGAGGGCAATAAGAGACCCCGAGAAGATGGGAAGATGGTTACATCCGAGGAAATCCGAGCTTGGACCCACATCACACATGACAAGGGATATGCCATAATACCAACAAAAACAATAACATCAACAACTGCTGCTGCATTGTCTTCAGGGACAGCCCCAGCATCAGGTCAAAATGAACAGGCATCATTTTACAGACTGCTAAATCATATCAAGACTGCTCTCTTAATCACTCTGGACCCAAACCAATATGCATACAGATCTAATAGATAAACCGATGATCTTATTTCCACTGTTCTCCGCACTGTACTGCTCCATCTGGATGAACAGGAACATAGCATGCTTGTTATTTTCATCCATCCATCCATTATCTATACCCGCTTTATTCGTTTCCGGGTCACGGGGGTCTGTCAGAGCCTATCCCGACGCATAGTAGGCGAAAGGCAGGGGTACACCTGGACAGGTCGCCAGTCTGTCGCAGGGCCACATACAAGACAAGCAACCAATCACGCTCACATTCACACCTAGGAAGAATTCAGAATGATCAATTAATGTTTTTGGACTGTGGGAGGAAGCTGGAGTACCCGGAGGGAACCCATGCAAGCACGGGGAGAGCATAAGAACTCCACACACGGGGCCGGGAATCGAACCAGGAACCTTCTTCCTGTGAGGCAACAGTGCTAACAACTAAACCACTATTTTCATTTAATTATTTATTTACTACATTTCTGCTTTTAACACCGTCCTTCCTAGCAGACTTTATCACAAGATGACCTGATCAGCAAAGCTTAAAGATAAGAGTTTCAGAGGACAAAGGAAGGGCGTTCAGTGAACAACATGAACACCAAGAAAACCAAATAAACGATGGCCAACTTCAGGTAGTACTAAATCATGATATTCTGAAAATAAATGGAGAAAGTGCAGAGAGGGTATCAAATGTCAGGTTCTTGGCCATATACATCTCAAAGCGCCTTGCATGGACACACAAGACAAACTGCCTGGTCAAGAAAGAACAGCAGTGACTTCACTTCCTGAGAGCTCGCAGGAAGATCTGTCTCAACACCTGGTGGTGTAACAGCAGCTCTGTACTTGACAACGAGGTCCTCCGGAGGGTGATTAAAGCTGCCCACAAAATAATCAATAGATATCCACCTGCCCTGGAAAACATTTTTCTCTTCCACTCCCTCCAAAAGGTTAAAAAAAAACTTCTCAGCAGGACTCAGCCCACTATTTCTTTGATTTTTATTTATTCATTAATTTTTATTACAATTGTCTGCTTATATCTGGTGGGTTAGTGCCAAACTTGGAAATTTGATCTTACAGCAGATCTAAGTTTGTTGTGGATATGTGAGAGTGAACGTGTCCTTCACCAGCCCTCAACGAAGACAGTGATGGGTGTGGTGTCTTTTGTTTGATGATGTGTTAGGTATTCGTGCGGCGTTCTGTGGTGTATGTAAATGTGTGGTGGTTGTGTGTTTATCAGAGGTGTCAAAAGTCAACGCATTCTTTACTCAAAAATAAAAATTAGAGTATTGACTTAAATTATATACTCAAGTAAAAAGTAAAAAGTATGGGTGCAAATAAAACCAAATAAAACACACATGTTAGGGCAATGCTGACTGACTCATGTTCAAAACCAAATGCAGAGTAAAATAAAGTTTCAAAGATTAAACTGGATTGGCTGTAAAAGATGGTGGGATTAAAAACTAAGAGGTGCTAAAAAAACAATTTCATTTTATGAAAGCACACACATGAAAACAGAAGCATAACTTTTATGTTACGTAACATTTTAAGCAACAATATTCTGGGTCCCTTCAAAAACTGGGGAAACTACAAATAATTACGCCTGGACGAATAAACTGCACTTGAGAGTGTGAGAATGTAAATCAGTATAAAATAAGAATTTCAGGATCCTTTATCCTGTCAGAGGTTTGTGGTTTGTGTCTGTAGCTAAATTGATGAAAACTCTGAGTTGTGCACACAGACAGGTGGCATCTCTACATCTAAACTGTGCTGGCTTCTATCATGGTCAGGGCTGGACTGGGACAAATAATCTGCTCGGGCCAGCCCAGTGGCCCCTTACCCGACCAGTCCACCAGCCCCGGCGGTCCCCGCCGGTCGCTCCTCCTCCTACTGGCCACCTCCGCCACCGTCACCTGCGGCTGCTTTGGATGCTGCTGCTGTTGCTGAAGTGGAAGCTCCACCAGAAACATCTGTGTAATTTCAATTCATATAGTGCCATATGCTTGAAGGGGTTGTCGTTTTTTTTGTCTCTTTTTTTCTGTGCCTCCATTTTTTTTTTTGCTGCTCTCAAAGAGGGAGGGGGGTATCGGCCCTCAGCTGTAAATGGTCCAGCCCAGAATCGATCATGATTAATGGGCCGTCTACCAGTTTTGTGGATCAATAGGTACCATTAGTTAAAAAAAATAAATAAATAAATAAAAAAAGCCCGGCCCAAAATCACCATCCCGGTGGCCAATCCGGCAGTGATCGTGGTACATCTGCATAAATTTTTTTAAAATCACTTTTGGCTGTCCAGTCCTGCTGAGCTACCATGTGGTAAAAGTAATAGTGGTGATGGTAGTATTAGTCATGGTAGTAGTGGTAATGGCAATAGTACAACTAGTAGTGGTAAAGGTAATTACAGTAGTAGTAGTCGTAGTTGTTTAATGTTGTTGGTAATAGTAGTAGTGGTTGTAGTACTTGTAACTTCTTAATTCCAAAAAAAGGTCCAAATGTTGCAGTCTCTTTGCATCTTTTTATGTGGATTAAAGAAGTCACAAATATTCTATCAGCAATTGATTTGTGCAAATGCCTCCTTTTTGTTGAGACCACGTGTGTTGAGTAATGTTGTTGTTGGAGTCTCATATATTAAACTCTTAGGAGGATTAATGGGAAACTGTGGCGTGCACTCAAAACGCAAAAAGTGCAAATGCCAAGAAATATTCAGATTTAAAATGCAGTGCGTTCCCTTGTCAGTTCCCCCTTAAATGTGATGACAGCTGTGCATGGGTCACAGCACATCCTAGAGTGCCCAGAGAGCGTGAATAAAGCAGATATAAGGGTCTGCACTCTACCATCATTTCTAAGCACATTTTGTCATACGTTCAGTCATTTATTATACAAAGAGGAAATTCTTATTTCTTGTAGTCTAATATTCTGTGTGTGTGTGTGTGTGTGTATGTGTGTCTGTGTGTGTGTGTGTGTGTGTGTGTGTGTGTGTGTGTGTGTGTGTGTGTGTGTGTGTGTGTGTGTGTTACGTGCATGTGTCTGCTGCTTGTCTATTTTTTTCACTTCCAGAGAAAACATCCAAATCATTTGTAGAGTTACATAAACATCACCTCCGGAAGGTCCACAGATGATGCACAGTCTACAAACAAGCAAGGCTATGGGAGACCGGAAGAGAGTCATAGGCCAGTGTAGATAAAGTTGTCATGACTTTTATCATTCAGTGGTTCCACCCATTGAGTGTAGTTCAGCAGCAGCATTTCCAACCTCACCACCTTCAACCTGATGCATCTGTGATGTCAGATGGCACTGTTAAAAACAGAGTAGAGAAGGCTGCATTAGACATGAAAAATACCCGGAAAACCGCACTGAACAAAGCTATGTTTATGGCAACAACGACTGACTGCTGGGCCTCACGCCGACGTAGTTGCATCGGTGCCACGGCCCGTTGCACTGAATCACAAACTGCTGCTTAAAGGGCCCGATTCCGGTTTTGTCCTTGCTAAAGCCCTGAATGAAATTCACTCAGAGTTCAACATCCAACCTTTCACGGTGTGTCTATGTGTCTCTCCACTCTCGCTATTTCCTGTTCTAGCCGGCTGGTTTTCAGCAGGAGGGTCCCCCCTTATGATCCAGGTCCTGGTCCAGGTTTCTTCCCTCTTAAAGGGGAGTTTTTTCTGCCACTGTTTGGTTTAAGGTTTTTCTTCCACTAGGGAAGTTTTTACCTGCTGTTGTTTATGTAATAATTGCTCGGGGGTCATGTTCTGGTCTCTGGAAAGATCCTGGAGACAACTTGTGCTGTAATAGATGCTGTATAAATAAAACTGAATTAAATAAAAGCACATATAACCAGACTTTCTGTTGAAGTTAGACAATAATGTGTTCTGTAAATTTGGTAAGTATTGCACTGTTGGCTTTATTCAAATAACTAATTAAATTCTGGTAGTAATTTCATTTTGTATTCCATAGGCCATTGCTATAACAAAGGTCAATTAAAAGATCAAGCTGCAGAGAATCGAAGTGAACCTTTTTCTTCACCTTCTTCAGAGGAGGACAACTCCTGTTCTGCAATCAAACAGAACGTCAGCTCCCAAGGAAACTCCAAACAGCTGGAGAGTTACTGGGGAAAACCCAGGTGATGCAGTGCAAGTAGTCTAGTCCTTCCCGACAGTATTCAACCTGTCATTGAGGTTTATCTTTGAACTACCAGCCTCAGCTGCATGTGAGAGACTGTTCAGCACACTTGGACGGATACTCATACTGGAAAGGGTGTGTTTCTTGAGTCAGAGTCCTGCAACGGGTGGATGGAAAACCACCAAAAATGCTGTTTTGCTGGTACAACTTACAATGATTACGTTTCACGGGTACGGGCAGATAGTGTATAGTTGGCTCTAGATGTAGTGCAGGCGGGTTGTGGGTGAGAATAAGATTTTTTATTCTGTCTTATCTTTTTCTTTATGTGGGACATGACATCCGGCTGCGTTGGGCTTCCCTCCAAAGAAGGCTACACTGCCACTGGGTGCACAGCACACAGCTGTAGCGCATTTTCTCTGAAGACACAAGCCAATGACAATTGTCGGAACAAACAATTGACACATATCTTCTCAAGAATGCAGTTACTCTCAAGCCGCCAAAATGGGAAGACAAGGAGGGCATAACTAGCCGTAAGCTTTGTGAGCAGAGACGTCAGATCATTTGAAACTTTGTGTGGTGAAGGATTCTTGAAAGTAGCACAGGACTGGTGCCCGAGCTGGCCATGAGCTGGCCATGTGGACGCTCAGCAGTGCCTACCTAAACTGTGTCATGGAGACTGACCAAACAAGCAATTACCACTACTCCCGCTACTACTATTACCACTACTACTATTACCACTATTACCACCACTAATATTACCACTATTACCACTACTACTACTATTACCACTACTACCACCACTACTACTACTATTACCACTATTACCACTATTACTACTATTACTACTATACCCCCTATTACCACTACTATAACTACTATCACCACTATTAACACGACTCCCCCTACTACTAATACCACTATTACCACTAATACCACTACTACCACTATAACCACTACTACTACTATTCCTACTACTACTACTATTACCACTATTACCACTATTACTACTACTACTATTACCACTACTACTAATATTACCACTATTATCACTACTACTACTATTACCTCTATTGCCTCCACTACTACTACTATTACCACTACTCCCACTACTACTACTATGATTACCACTCCTCCCGCTACTACTATTACCACTACTACTATTACCACTATTACCACCACTAATATTACCACTATTACCACTACTACTACTATTACCACTATTACCACCACTACTACTACTATTACCACTATTACCACTACTACTACTATTACTACTACTACTATTACCACTATTACCACTATTACTACTACTACTATTACCACTACTACTAATATTACCACTATTATCACTACTACTACTATTACCTCTATTGCCTCCACTACTACTACTATTACCACGACTCCCACTACTACTATTACCACTACTCCCACTACTACTACTATGATTACCACTCCTCCCGCTACTACTATTACCACTACTACTATTACCACTATTACCACCACTAATATTACCACTATTACCACTACTACTACTATTACCACTATTACCACCACTACTACTACTATTACCACTATTACCACTACTACTACTATTACTACTACTACTATTACCACTATACCCCCTATTACCACTACTACAACTACTTATACCACTATTACCACTAATACCACTACTACCACTATTACCACTATTACCACTACTACTACTATTCCTACTACTACTACTATTACCACTACTACTACTATTACCACTATTACTACTATTACCAGTAGTACTACTGTTACCACTACTACTACTATTACCACTATTACCACTATTACTACTACTACTACTATTACCACTATTACCACTACTACTACTATTACCACTAGTACTGCTATTACCACTATTACCACTATTGCCACGACTCTCACTACTACTATTACCACTACTACTACTATTACCAGTACTACTACTGTTACCACTACTACCACTATTACCACTACTACTACTATTACCACCATTACCACTATTACCACTACTATTACTATTACCACTATTACCACAACTCTCACCACTAATATTACCACTATTACCACAACTCGCACTACTACCACTATTACCACTACTACTACTATTACACTATTACCACTACTACTACTATTACCACTATTACCACTACTACTACTATTACTACTACTACTATTACCACTACTATTACTATTATCACTATTACCACAACTCCCACTACTACTATTACCACTATTACCACTACTACTACTATTACTACTACTACTATTACCACTATTACCACTACTACTACTATTACCACTATTACCACGACTCCCACTACTACTACTATTGCCACTACTACTACTATTACCACTATTACCACTATTACCACTACTACTACAATTACTACTACTACTATTACCACTATTACCACTACTACTACTATTACCACTATTACCACTATTACCACTACTACTACTTTTACCACTATTACCACTATTACCACTACTACTACTATTACCACTATTGCCACGACTCCCACTACTAATATTACCACTATTATCACTACTACTACTATTACCACTATTACCACTATTACCACTACTACTACTATTACCATGACTCCCACTACTACTACTATTACTACTACTACTATTACCACTATTACCACTACTACTACTATTACCACTATTACCATGACTCCCACTACTACTATTACCACTATTACCACTATTACCACTACTACTACAATTACTACTACTACTATTACCACTATTACCACTATTACCACTACTACTACTTTTACCACTATTACCACTATTACCACTATTACCACTACTACTACTATTACCACTATTACCACTATTACCACTATTACCACTACTACTACGTTTACCACTATTCCCACTATTACCACTAATACTACTATTACCACTATTACCACTATTACCAATACTACTACAATTACTACTACTACTATTACCACTATTACCACTATTACCACTACTACTACTATTACCACTATTACCACTACTACTACTTTTACCACTATTCCCACTATTACCACTACTACTACTATTTCCACTATTACCACTATTACCACTATTACCACTACTACCACTATTACCACTATTGCCACGACTCCCACTACTACTATTACCACTATTGCCACGACTCCCACTACTACTATTACCACTATTACCACTATTACCACTACTACTACTTTTACCACTATTCCCACTATTACAACTACTACTACAATTACTACTACTACTATTACCACTATTACCACTATTACCACTATTACCACTATTACCACTACTACTACTATTACCACTATTACCACTCTTACCACTATTACCACTACTACTACTTTTACCACTATTACCACTATTACCACTATTACCACTACTACTGCTATTACCACTACTATTACTATTACCACTGTTACCACTACTACTACTAATACCACTATTACCACTACTACTACTTTTACCACTATTACCACTATTACCACCACTACTACTATTACCACTATTACCTCCACTACTACTACTACTCCCACTACTACTACTATTACCATGACTCCCACTACTACTATTACCACTGCTACTATTACCACTGCTACTATTACCACTACTACTATTACCACTGCTACTATTACCACTACTACTATTACCACTGCTACTATTACCGCTATTACCACCACTAATATTACAACTATTACCACTACTACTACTATTACCAGTATTACCACTACTACTACTATTACTACTACTACTTTTACCACTATAACCACTATTACCACTACTACTACTACTATCACCACTATTACCACGACTCCCATTACTACTATTACCACTATTACCACTACTACTACTATTACCACTACTACTATTACCACTATTACCACTACTGTTACTATTACCACCGTTACCACTACTAGTACTACTCCCACTACTACTACTATTACCACAACTCCCACCAATACTATTACCACTACTAATATTAGCACTATTACCACGACTCCCACTACCTCTATTACCACTATTACCACTACTACTACTATTACCACTACACCCACTATTAATACTATTACCACTACTACTATTACCACTATTACCACTATTACCACTACTACTACTATTACCACGACTCCCACTACCACTATTACCACTATTGCCACTATTACCACTATTACCACTATTACCACTACAACTACTATTACCACTACACCCACTATTAATACTATTACCACTACTACTATTACTACTATTACCACTATTACCACTACTATTACTATTACCAGGACTCCCACTACCACTATTACCACTATTACCAATATTACCACTACTACTACTATTACCACTACACCCACTATTAATACTATTACCACTACTACTACTATTACCACTACACCCACTATTAAAACTATTACCACTACTACTATTACTACTATTACCACTATTACCACTACTACTACTATTACCAGGACTCCCACTACCACTATTACCACTATTACCACTACTACTACTATTACCACTACACCCACTATTAATACTATTACCACTTCTACTACTATTACCACTATTACCACTACTATTACTATTACCACTACACCCACTATTAATACTATTACCACTACTACTATTACTACTATTACCACTATTACCACTACTACTACTATTACCAGGACTCCCACTACCACTATTACCACTATTACCACTACTACTACTATTACCACTACACCCACTATTAATACTATTACCACTTCTACTACTATTACCACTATTACCACTACTATTACTGTTACCACTATTACCACTAGCCCCACTATTAATACTATTACCACTACTACTACTATTACCACGACTCCCACTACTGCTACAAGTACTACCAGCACCACTTCTGCTGCTGCTGTCACTGCTGCATCAAGTATAATTATCATTCTCGTTAAACCTTTGTCACTAAAGGGAGTCATTTATGTAGCTCTTATACAGTGAGGTTAAACTCTAAGATATTGTATCAAAGATGAGAAATGAAACGGTGAGGACACATGACTGCGCTGCAGAGTTAGTTATAATATTAACAGCATTTATCAGAGGAGAGGATGTTGTGTGTTGGTCCAATGTCACCAAAGGAGCCTCGTTGTCCAAAAGTAGGAGAAAAGATGGTCTCTAGACCAAAAGTGAGCTGTCAGACACCACCCTGATGGAGGGGCAGACGGAGCCGCATCTTTCAATTGATGACAAAAATGTTGTGAAACAACAACCTAAAACATTTTAGGCAGTGTTTTTACTGTCCTCTGTCCTCTGTTTAAACAGCAGCAGTTTTTCAAGAGCCACTGAGGAGAAAGGGCAACTTAAGATAGCAGTAAGAAAGCAGTACGTTTAGTTTAAACTAAATGCTTGTTTTTTATTTTTTTTAATCAAAAGCACAATATTAAAAGGAGTGGAAATGGCTTTGTGTGATACAGGTGTAGGGATGTGACACTCCCTTTCTCCATACTCTTTTTAATCAGTGCAGTCGTCAACCTGCAGACAGACTGATCACTGCAGTATTTGTTTGTGTCCGTGGAATTAAATAGAGACGTAATTTGCATATGACATTGAGGGTGTTAGTGCTTCAAATTGTACCTCCCCTGAATTAGTATGCAGAAAAGCTTATCTGAGTGAATGTGGCTGTTCTGAGATGTTCCTACCATTGCTTTGTGTCAGGGCAAAAGGTTATGTAGATACTAGAGCAAGCCCTCTCCTCATCTCAACACTTACCTGCCTCTTTTGTACTTTAGAATTGATGCACTCAATAGTACGGGTTTTCTTTTAATCCTGCTGAATTTATGCAACTGCTTTTTGTCCACTATAGCTCTGGGTTCAGAATAGATGCTCTCAAGTGTAGGTGCTCCTTTGATATCATCAATGAATGTTACAAAGATAGCCACTTTTTGAAGCACAAATGTGCATCTACAAGATGTGCAACATTAGTTTTTATTCCTTGTGCCACAATAATCATGAAAAATGTCTTGACGGTATTTTGCTCTGCAGAGCGCTTCTGAATTGGTCAAATGTTTTTTTTCTTCTCAGCTAAATCACAAAACCAGCAATCAGAAACGGTCTAAATTTCAACCTAATATCATGTCCTCAGTCTAAATTAATTTTTGTCTAAGACACACGTGAAAAATAAGGGCCAAAACGCTCCTGAACAGGCAAGGTCGCTCTAAAAGCGTCTCATATACTTTCTTGCTTTGTTGGCTGATTCTTTCAGGAAAAACAAGGACTTTTGAAAAGTAAAGCTTTGTCAGTGTGCCTTTGACTATAAATTGATGTTTAGAAGAAATTGTCTTGAATTAAAATTTTCTGTTTAATTCAATATATTTTTAAACCACTAATTCATAACAAAAGTCATCTCATGGCATTTAAAATGGAAAAAAATGAAGTTCAATACTATCAAATTTAATTGAGTTATAATCCAACCATATTATAAATAAATCCAGATTTTTATTTCTAATTTTAATTCTTAATTTCTTAATTTTCAATTAATTTTAATTCAGCTCATATCAAACAATCCTAAAGTCGCCCAGTTAAAGAACCTGCCAGATCAGCTTAATCCCCTGAGCCGGATAAGAAAACAGATATCCAGAAATCCAAAATCCTTTTTGCATCATTCTGCATCCTGCCGAATATTTCTCTTCCTCCGACGTAGTCGTCTTTGCTTCCGTTGGCACAAGTACAGTAGGCCAGCAAGGTTGAGACCAGAAGCAATGTTATGGCATACAGAGGAACTACATGATGAGTTTATTTGTTGTACCCAAAGACATAAATTTCAGTCTTATCTGAGATCAGTAAGAAGAAACAAAAAGTCATCTCAACCTTTACTTTTTCAAGACATGATTGTGGTCCAGCTAAGTGACTCTTCTCATCTGGCCTCGTAGACAGAAATAGCTGAGTATCATCTGCATAGAACGGAAGCATGTAAAAGTGAGTAGTATTGTTCCCTGCACCAACGCCTGTGGCCATCAAGACGTCTAGACTGAGGAACATTCCTCAATCACATCCGTGAGCAAACTGGACTGATTTCACTCCTGGAGATCCTACCTGGCACATTCACTTTCTGTTTCTGAGGGAACACAGCCACTGATGAATCATGAGAAAATTAGACCTATTTTCAGGGTTTCTCACACTATCTCTGTACTTCCCAGGTACATTCACCACAACCGAACAATATTTTCTAACCCTCTAATCATATTTTTATAAGATCTACCATTTTTGAGAACCTTACCCCAACTGTTATAGAAAATAAATAAATAAATAAAATAGAGAAACCGAGGCAAGCTGTAATTATTTTCTGTACAAGCCGTCATTCTCCTTTTTTCTGCTTCAAGCAAAGAAAGGAAGAGCTGTCACTGCATTACCTTAATGATCATCATCACTAGCTTTCTGCTAGTGAACACAGCAGCGGACTACCACACCGTCGCAGTCTGTTTATGAGCAGCAGGATGAAAAAAGAAGCTGCATGACAGCTGACAAGAGACAGGACGTCTTAAATGATTTCTTTATGCGGTTCTCTGAATCGGAGGCACGTCTCCACACTGCTAAAATCAACCTGATAGCCAGTCAGACTGCGTTAACCGGAGAAATAACAAAAGTTAAATGATAAAAATTAATCTGACGAAAATACGTGTGACTTTTTAAAAAATTATGCAGCAACCAATCTAGATCTGGATAAGTGGCCTGCTGGAAGGAACCCATCTTACCTCATTCACAGTTAGTTTGGCTGGTTTAGCTTTTATTCACCTATGATGCTAATCAATGACACTTTCAATCACTCTGATTGACTCTGTCCAGACATCGTCATTACAAGTGTCACTACTGAAACAATACCTGAAGTGCTGCCAGAGCTGAAAGGAGGACAGGCTGAGGTCCACTCCAGACCTGTCGGTGACGTCACACAGGTTTGTCCAGTTCTTCTTGCACAGACCGTCATTTTTACTCTAGAGGTTTGAGACAAATATAGTTCAGGCTTTAGATTTTCTATGTTGTTTGGTTATGGCAAATATACGTTTTTAATGCCACTTTGTCATTCTTCTTTAATCTAATGATTACTCACAGTTTACCATGTCGGAACTGTATTTGCTCAAACTAAAATAAAATTGGGGCTTCTTGTTTTGCCGATCTTCCAATGGAAAACATCAAAAACTTTTCATCAACTCATTTTAATTTTAATTCAGAATTTGAATCACACAACCTTTGCACTTCATCAAAATGCAGACAAACGTGCCCTTGACAAAATGGTTGTGAAATATTTTAAAAGTTTTGGTTTCTTAAAGTCACTAGAAAATGATCCCAAGTTCTTAGTTTTGTACATTTGTTCAGACGTTATAAAATACAGCTTACAGGGGATCCTCTCGTTTCCTCACGTAGTTAAAAAGGCCTCACTTCTTTTCTCATTTGCTCATCAAATTCATGCTTTGTAGTGCGTAGTGATTGTGATTAAATGTGTGATTAAATGCATGATTATCATTCGATTACACCTTTGACTTTTGACAAATGAGCCAGGACACGCGATAAACCGTGCAGACAGCTACATGTGTCCCGCCAGTGTACAGCTGGAGAGAACCAAAGGCTGAACCCATTTAGGACCAGCTGCAGCCGTGTGGGGTGTTAACCAGCTAGGGACGTGTTTATAAAGTTACATGTGGCATTACAGAACCAAAGAGAACCGTTATAAAACACTTTCATGATCATTTTTCAACTGGACCTTTAACACATCTGCATAAACAGGAATGAAAAAGCGTCTCTTAGTAACATGTCGTCACAGTTTGTACACGGGCACAAATGTGTGCATTGACACCTGTATATTTTGCATGTGCATGTACAGTTTGTTTTCCTGCAGGAGAGTCATGATCTATTGGCTTCACCCGCTTCATGTGTTGGAGTCCTAAAAGCCCCTTTTACTACCATGACCACAGAGACCACATGAGAGCACCGACAGCAGCAGGACATCACAGGTAGGGGCTTCATTTGTAACATGAGTAACTGGTCAGACGAGGAGACGCCATAAATCAGTGGACGTCCAGAACCACAAAGGATGGTTCATTGTTTGAACAACTGGCCACAACAACAAACCGGGGCTTTGCAAGAAGCAAAACCTAGACAGAAAAACACTCATCTCAATGTTTATCCATCCTTAATTTAAAAATGACACCTGTCTGACGGCGTATTTCATCCTGCTTATGTAATGCGTCAGTCTACACGCCCACATATCGTTGTGCTACAAGGAAAACGCCTTCCAACTCGCCTTCCGTCCCCTCAACTCGCCTTCCCTCCCCTCAACTCGCCTTCCCTCCCCTCAACTCGCCTTCAGGCATGGGGTGGCAAATAACACGCTTTACGTTTATGTTACCTTATGCAAGTTAAACACACATTCATCATCCAGCACTAAAATAGCGGGATCTGATTGAAAAAGGCCTTTAATGTGGAGCTACGTCTCTCTCTGAACACTTCCATGATTTGAACATTTTAACCCTTGCTAGATCGGCATCCTGGCTGTCCTTCTGACCATATCGATCACATGTAAATGTTTCCACTGCCTAAGAGTTCTGGCGACAGGGTGAAACTGGTTCCAAGTTTTCTAAACAGGGTAATAAATTCTTTTTTAGACACTAATGTTTTTACATTTTTGTTTTGCCAACCTCATACAGAGAACTTAGTGTCACATCCAGAGAAGACATGCAGACCAACAAGGGCATCACATTTTAGTCACACCTAGACTGGCCTGTGGACAGTGGAGGTCAATGACGTGTGAGCTTCTCTCCCTGTTTGTGTGGAAGTACAGATGACTGCTGATGTGGCTGCAGAAATGAAGTTCCAGTACACAGATACGGGTGTCGGGGCTCTTGATCACCAGGTTGCACCTGCTTCTGCATGAGCTGCAGGATCAGCCTGGTGTCTGCCTCCCCCTGGGTTGTCCCACGTCAAACCGAACCTCTGATGATTTGGTTGCCTTAGCTGAGTGAATTTATGTCTTCAGAACATGGTCAGCATATACTCCAAGTGTTGGCTGTGGCTTCAGCTGTTGCACCAGAACCACAGCATCCCAAATCCAAACCAATCCCTCTGGAACCTTGTTCACTGTTCACTGGTATGTGGAAATATTACATGTTACACTGTAGAGTAACAGAGAAGGAAGGAGCCTGATCACCCCGGCCTTTGCAACCAGCAAATGTCACAAATATGTGTAAAAAAAAAAAAAAAAAAACACAAACAACTTATCTCATTCAAATGAATCAGAATTTATTTACACACTTAAAGAATAAAGTTCTGATATGTAAACTACACTGAAACTAACATCTGGCTAAACATGAAATATAATCATCTGTTGATATACATGAGTGTGAGTGGTGGTTTTCTAGGTGAGTGGGTTTGAAGGTTTCACCCAACTCTCCTAGTTAAACCAAAAATTGGCAACAATGAAGTCTGGCAGCTGGTTGAAACATGCCCTCCATAATTCAATAACCACAAGCTACTGACTGGAACCTGGACCTGTTCAATCCACTGAGCGAGCCATCCATCCATCCGTCCATCCGTCCGTCCGTCCGTCCGTCCGTCCGTCCGTCCGTCCGTCCGTCATTCCGTCTGTCCATCCGTCCGTCCATCCATCCATCCATCCATCCATCCATCCGTCCGTCCGTCCGTCCGTCCGTCCGTCCGTCCGTCCGTCCGTCCATCCATCCATCCATCCATTTTAATGTCAGATGTCACTTCCATAGCAGGGACATCTGATCAGTCCTATAACTTGGAAGCGTTAGATTTCATGGAAGTGAGTTTCAAGAAGTGTTTGGTGGGTAGCCAACATCATTGCATCAGCTCTATTGGAGCTCCAGTTTCAGCCAGCTGTTACCAGGCTGAAGCCATGAGCCACCTTTGCCCTCAGTGCAGGCTGACCCACAGCCGGTCATGGTGCAGTGGCACAGATGTCATGTGTTTTACAGATGCCACCGGGAACCAGAGCACCCAGCAGTTGAATCTGAAGACTGGAGGACTAGCAGTTTCGAGGTTTACATCAATAACTTTGCCTTGTTAGGTGCAGATTCATCCGTCCATCCATCCGTCTGTCCATCCGTCCAGCTCACAAATCTGGTATCTAAGTGACAACGTTTCACATCTGACAGCTTGGACTGCAATGGAGCTGTCACTCAAAACAACAACATAAATATGCATACATTTGTTGTTTTGTACAATTTTAACTCATAAGGAAGATAAAAAAAATATACCAGTATGTGATTTTAAAACATCTACTATGAGGTGGATGTAACAGGGTCAGATTAGACCCTGTGATGTTCCCTGGATGAAGATTGTGTGTTAAACACATGTTGGGTAGGTCAGGAGGTGTTATCTGTGTAACATAATTAGGTGATTAGGTGATGATGTAATTTTACGATTTCTTGTGACTATTGGGACAGCCAATAGACGCTGTCCTTTCTGAAGACTTGGCAACACTTTTATGTTAGTCAACCCAGCGCTGTTTCACCAAAGAATCCGTTCAATAAAAGAATATTTATACATTGATTGTTGACTCCAGGTTTTCATGGGTATTTACAACCATCTACTGCACGCAATAAAGTTTACATAGACTGATGTTTAGAAATTTGTGTCTGTGTGTGCATATATATATATATATATATATATATATATATATATATATATATATATATATATATATATATATATATATTAGGTTTTTTTTGTATTTGTTTTTAGTTCTATTAGGCCATGTATTCTTAAAAATGCTGCTATTTACTTTGGTGAAATTACACAGTATTGAAAAATGCACACAAGCTTCCTCTAAAGGCAGTATGGAAACATATTGATGAAAATATATCTAATCATGTCTGAAATCACCCACTGAACTGCAGAATCAATAAATGTGTTTTAAGGCCCTCACCTTATCTTGAGACTTTAACATTAACCTTCCATTAACCATTACACATCCCTTAATTGCAGTTTAGTCAATAATGTTAATACAAAAAAGGTTTTTGCTTTGATTTTAGAGATATGTGTATTCATATCAGAGTATATCTTTGGAAAGGGCTGTTAGAGAAGGAGAGGGTAATACAGAGTGAAATATTTTCTGAGGAGATGAGTTATGATGTTGAAAGTGCTTCTTTGTACTAATCTGAGTGAGAGGTCAGTGCTTTTAAGACAATGATACTAAAGTGATGGGGATGCCATCAGTCTCTTAACCTCCCACTCTAATTTGGCCCAGTGGAATACAAGGAATGGTGTGCATAATTGAACATTACCTCTCTGATGATTTCTTGCAGGCATGGCGGGGATTCTCCCAGGTCAACAATTATGTCACTGTAAGGGGGAAAAATGTGACTAAATTTGCTCTTTGATCTCACTCAAATGATAATAGAGGCTAAGAATCATTATCAGTCATTAAAGGAAGTATCTCAAATGGAATTACTTAAATATCTCATTTTTAATACAAATGTAAGCTCAGGAACGTATGCTGCAATAGGACTACAAAGTCAAGCCTCCATACCCTTACAGGTGTGTAGTCACGTAAATGCAATCTTTATTCCACATGCAATAACATGTTGTTTGGCCTTAAAGCAGGGGTGTCAAACTGGAGTCCTCGAGGGCTGGTGTCCTGCAGGTTTTAGGTGTTTCCCTGCTTAAGCACACCATGACACAAATAACTGTGTCATTAGCAGACATGTGCAGACCGTAGAGACAATCTGATGATGACCATTAAGTAGAATCAGGTGTTTTGTTGCAGGGAAACATCTAAAGCATGTAGGACAGCGGTCCTCAGGGACTGGAGCCCAACACACGTGCCTTAAAGCTACGGAAAGCCAAGTGTTTCAGCAGAAACATGTCGCACTTTCAGGCACAGTAATGGGGGACCTGGACTCCTTGCAGTTACTGAATGGACCACAGATGGAGGGCCATCTGTCTGAAAGCTAAAGCTTGGGCCGAGTTGGATCATGCAACAGGAGAATGACCTCAAACACAGAAGCAAATCTACATCGGAATTACTGAAAAAATAGCTCAAGGCTTTGGAAGCGACTACTCAAAGTGCAGACCCTAACCAAATAAGGGGGGCCTTGAAAGAGCTGTGCATACAAGCATGCCAACAGATAAGATCAAAGCAATTTTGTGTTTCAATCCGATATTTTCTTGTTTTTTGAAAAAGCTAGTAAAACTTTGGTCAGTACATCTGGAAAAAGAACAGTGTATTTTAGCACTAGACACACACACACACACACACACACACACACACACACCATTTGAATTTTACACTTCAATATTTCCACTTTTCTATGGTAAAAGTGTTTGAAATTGAAAATATGAGTAGCACTATATAGTGTGTGTGTGTGTGTGTGTGTGTGTGTGTGTGTGTGTGTGTGTGTGTGTGTGTGTGTGTGTGTGTGTGAGTGTGTTGAGAACCGTTGCCTACCTCAGAACCCATCTGGGTTGAGGACCGGTGTCTACCTTAGAACCAGTCTGGGTTGAGGACCGGTGTCTACCTTAGAACCAGTCTGGGTTGATGACCGGTGCCTACCTTAGAACCCATCTGGGTTGAGGACCGGTGTCTACCTTAGAATAAGTCTGGGTTGATGACCGGTGCCTACCTTAGAACCCATCTGGGTTGAGGACCGGTGTCTACCTTAGAACCAGTCTGGGTTGAGGACCGGTGTCTACCTTAGAACCAGTCTGGGTTCATGACCGGTGCCTACCTTAGAACCAGTACGGGATGATAACCGGTGCCTACCTTAGAACCCATCTGGGTTGAGGACCGGTGCCTACCTTAGAACCAGTATGGGATGATAACCGGTGCCTACCTTAGAACCAGTCTGGGTTGAGGACCAGTGTCTACCTTAGAACCAGTCTGGGTTGAGGACCGGTGTCTACCTTAGAACCAGTCTGGGTTGAGGACCGGTCTCTACCTTAGAACCAGTCTGGGTTGAGGACCGGTGCCTACCTTAGAACCCATCTGGGTTGATGACCGGTGCCTACCTTAGAACCAGTCTGGGTTGATGACCAGTGTTTACCTTAGAACCAGTCTGGGTTGATGACCAGTGCCTACCTTAGAACCCATCAGGGCTGAGGACGAGTGTCTACCTTAGAACCAGTCTGGGTTGATGACCGGTCTCTACCTTAGAACCAGTCTGGGTTGATGACCGGTCTCTACCTTAGAACCAGTCTGGGTTGAGGACCGGTGCCTACCTTAGAACCCATCTGGGTTGATGACCGGTGCCTACCTTAGAACCCATCTGGGTTGAGGACCGGTGTCTACCTTAGAACCAGTCTGGGTTGATGACCAGTGTTTACCTTAGAACCAGTCTGGGTTGATGACCAGTGCCTACCTTAGAACCCATCAGGGCTGAGGACGAGTGTCTACCTTAGAACCAGTCTGGGTTGAGGACCGGTGCCTACCTTAGAACCAGTCTGGGTTGAGGACCGGTGCCTACCTTAGAACCCATCTGGGTTGAGGACCGGTGTCTACCTTAGAACCAGTCTGGGTTGATGACCAGTGCCTACCTTAGAACCAGTCTGGGTTGAGGACCGGTGTCTACCTTAGAACCAGTCTGGGTTGAGGACCGGTGCCTACCTTAGAACCCATCTGGGTTGATGACCGGTGCCTACCTTAGAACCAGTCTGGGTTGAGGACCGGTGCCTACCTTAGAACCAGTCTGGGTTGATGACAGGTCCCTACCTTAGAACCAGTCTGGGTTGAGGACCGGTGCCTACCTTAGAACCCATCTGGGTTGAGGACCGGTGTCTACCTTAGAACCAGTCTGGGTTGATGACCAGTGCCTACCTTAGAACCCATCTGGGTTGATGACCGGTGCCTACCTTAGAACCCATCTGGGTTGAGGACCGGTGCCTACCTTAGAACCAGTCTGGGTTCATGACCAGTGCCTACCTTAGAACCAGTCTGGGTTGATGACCGGTCTCTACCTTAGAACCAGTCTGGGTTGAGGACCGGTGCCTACCTTAGAACCCATCTGGGTTGATGACCGGTGCCTACCTTAGAACCAGTCTGGGTTGAGGACCGGTGCCTACCTTAGAACCAGTCTGGGTTGATGACAGGTCCCTACCTTAGAACCAGTCTGGGTTGAGGACCGCTGCCTACTTTCTCTGGTCCCAAAACTTCCAGGTTTGGTTCAAGAACTCTGGATTTTCATGAGCAACCAAAACGTTTTAACTGCTGATTTTAAGTCGCTTCTCGGCGTGAACCAGAGTTGGCTACAAGTCTCGACTTGTCAACTTGATTTTCCTAAACAAGTGAAGTCAAGAGTTAAGCGCCCAAATGAATGCTAATATAATTTATATGTAATCATCTATGGAAAATATAATTTATTTTCTGAAATAAGGTGATGTTGCTTTTTATCAGTTTATAAAAACTAAACTGGACAAGTTATTACTTAGAAATTCCAATTGTATAATAAACCTTAGTAAAATTTGTTTAAAATTGTGAAAAGCTGCGTGTCTAAGTCCTCAACCTGTTCATAAATGTAAATCTTAAGTTCATTTATTGTCCAACTCAGTCACTATTCAGACACTGCCGGGATCCACCGGCCATTTCAATCCCTCAGTGAGTCAGCCAGTTCATTCATGGGCAACAAATCCTCTCACTTTCAGCCGACTTGGTTGTTCACAGTCAAGTCCACAATGTTCTCATTGCGACACCCAGTGAGACTTGTGTGCTGCCAGAGGTTTTCAGTCTTCATCTTATGATGAGGCTTAAGGACAAATACAAGTTGTGCTGCAAGTGTCATATTACTGGTTGGGAAACCTGACCTGATCCATGTATGCCTCCAGTGATCAGACACGGTTGAACATACAGCTCAACTCTGTATGGACATTAAGGAATAAGATTGATTTGTGGACTTGTGATTATGTTCATGCCGCCTTACAAGTTTATCTCTTTTACGGGTCAACAGGTCAAAGTTTTTTTTTAACCTTGACAATGTTTCAACAGTGCCTGCAGTCTTCCTCAGACGATATCACGTGATGTCAACCGGTCTCGTGAGTAGGACTACCGGTGTGGTCGAAACATGTCAAGGTAGATAAAACTTGTTCTGCCCTGTCTGAAAAAAGAACCTTAACAAGATTGATTTGTGAATATGAACCAGTGGAAAGAGTAGGTTGTCCGAATCAGTCCGTTCACAACTGAAGCATCACTTGTGTAGAAGAAACAAATGAAAAAGAATTAACAAAGTTTGGATCCACACCACATCCACATTGTGATACTCCCCAGTGAATATTATCAAAAAGTGGTCATTCCCACCAATTTAGCAGCGCCAGGATATTTATAGGATACAGGATATCTTTCACCACGTTAAATGCCAGAAAGCCTCCAAATGTGAAAACTAAAAGCAAAAGTGATGTTGCCGCCCTGTTGTTGAGTGCTGTGGTTAAACTGAGGGACGTGGTGCCTCTTTCCTGTCAGGATTCCCTTTGATTGGATCCCAGCTACCCCTTCAAGGATTTTTCAGCCTGCAAAAGGATTGGGTCAGTGTCCGGAGGGAACTCCTCCATCTTCTGCTGCTTTGATGATGATGATGATGATGATGATGATGATGATGATGATGATGATGATGATGATGATGATGATGATGATGATGATGATGATAATAATACATTTTATGTATAGGCACCTCGTACAGCACTTAGGGACACCTTACAGAAAACATTAATCATACAAATAACAACAAAACAGCAACATATTAAAACATTAGCAAAATCTAAATCTGCATTTGCACTGGCCAAACTCTTAATTGTGTTGTTATTGATTATGTCATTAAGCTGCATAGCAACAACAGTTTGACAGCTTTATTTTTAGGTCCTGTTGTGCTTTTATGGTAAAAGCATGACAAAGCTGTGTCAAACAGCTTTTTTTTTTATTTGGTCTACATAAAAATAAATATTAAAAGTGAAAACAAACAAAAAAAAGTGAAGATGTAACAATATAAGCATTAAAGACCACAACTTAGTGAAATAACCATTGTTACTTTTCATTAAAAATCCCTTGACCAGAAGTTAGAAATAGATTAAAAAGCTTTGAACTAGAAGTTCTAGTTGCGGCATGGACATATGTAGGTGGAGGTATGGACAGAGAGGAGTTTGTAGTTCACTGTGATTTTCCTATTTCTAATAGTGACCATTAGGTTAGTTATAAAGAATGTCACACTCCTGAAAAGGTTCAAATAAACTATGGCCAGTACGGGAAGTCCGAGCAGAGGAGTTGGTTTGCTTTGATTTAGTCAAAAACAGTGCACAAGTTTTCCCCTTTGTTAACATTTATACAAGTGGATGGGTTCATTTACTTTGACCCCGTCTGGCTTTCATCTCCAACCTCTGTTTCACTGGATCTTGTTCCATTTTCGGGGGGAAAAAAGTTAGCCTGCATGATTCATCACATTGCCCAAAATAATTGTGCAAAACTATAAAAGAAATGAAATTAACAAGCAATTACTGTGTCAGGCAGTAGGAAGAAAGGGCTTCAGCTTACTGAAGGCTCTGTGACAGGTGTATTGTGGGAGAAGTGATTCCTACATAGGGGGTACACGAATTGTCATCACCTGTCTGTTTCTTTGACAGCTGGACGGGTGCCATCTGATTTGTTACGAGAGTTTTGAGTTTCCTTACAGCTGCTAGTGATCGACTCACCGAAAAAGCAGGGAGGAAAACAGGAGTTCAGCCAGTTAGAAGTTACACACAAGTGCACAACTGCCACTGTGATGGATGTTTGCCTCTTTTTTCATTCTGCTTATTCAAACATCACAAATGAAATGGTTGATATGGAAGAAAAAACAGAAATATATGAAAAGCTGGACGGCCCTGTGCTGGTAACGCTGGCTGGGCCTTTCATGAGGCCACTGGATGAACACAGGGAGCTTCACATGCACATGCCTGAACATCTGCACTGAAACTGAGCAGTCTTGACCAAAGCAAACCTCCAGGGTCAGCAAAAAAAAAAAACACAAATAAGAGGGATATAATTAAAGTGGACAGTGCTCTGGCAGAGCGCCACATATAACCACTCCGGCGTATCCTGGGTCGGGCCCTCCTCCCAGTTGGACGTGCCGGAAACAGCTCCTGAGGGAGGCCTCCAGGGAGCAACCTCACCACATGCCCAAACCACCTCAACTGGCTCCTCTCGATGTGGCGGAGCAGTGACTCTACTCCGACTTCCTCACGGATGACTAAACTTCTCCCTTTCTCTGAGGGAGAGTCCAGTCACCCTACAGAGGAAACTCATGTATCAGCGACCCTGATGGTTCAGTCACTACCCCGGCTTGTGACCGCAGGTGAGGGTGGGGCCTTCCACTGGGGACAGGGGGGACATGTCTCCAAATGTCTTCAAAATCCTGATCTTTGATTTTTTTTTTTTTTGTTCTCTCAGGCTCTGTCCTGGTAAATAGAAACTGAGGGGGAGACGGCGTGGAAACTCAGATCGGCAGGTGAGGGGATGTGCAGTAACAAAGTGAGTTTTGGTTTGTTGATAATGAAAGAAGGAAGTTTACATGAGTAGTGAACGCAGGATTATTGAAAACATGAAGCTGACTTAAAGAGGAAAAAAGTAGGCGTACAGTAATGTTTGACACATGGCTTCTGTTTTCCTTCAACATTGATGGGTTTGTGTTTCCTTTAATGTCAGAAGACAAATGAGGAGCTTGATGAAAACAGAGTTTGAGACAACACCAGAGGATTCGGAAAATATTCCTTTTAATAAGATTTTGAAAAAAGAGGGTGGAGGGCCAGCGGGCCGGCAGGCCGGTTTCAGGGTTGGTATTCAGGCTTGTGGCACAACTGACAGGCAAGTGGCAGACTGAAGACTGGAGTCCAGATGGAGGCTGGTGGACCTGACGATCTGGTCGCCCAGCAGACAGATCGATACGGACCGGAGCGCCAAGTGATCATCAAAACTGGCAGGCAGGGAACAAGGCGGTGCTCTCGGGATCACTAAATCTGGAATACTAACAGCATGTAGTTGGCCATAGACCCGTTTAAGTGACAGAACCATACAGCAGTGAGCGGCTGCATGGACCCGGTATTTATGGTTGGTTTGGTTGATGAGCTCAGCAACAGGTGTGTGAGAGCTGCCACGCCTCGGAGACACGCCCACCCCCCAGAAGCTCAGACGTGACAAGGACAAGTCACACAAAAAACTTAAGCACACATTTACACTTACTCTTTCATGCACAGTTATTGAAAAAAGAAGAAAACAAGCCTGAATTAGAACTTGAAGTACATAATTTCAGAGTTGATCACACAAAATGCAAATCAATGGTAACATTTTCAAATGTCATAAAATGATGCTCCCACTAAGAATTTGTAGACAACTGCCCTTCCATTTAATATTACAGAAAGGTTTCTCCTAAATATTTTAGAACATTGCCTTCTGGCAGAGTATATGAATATGTCATGGTCATAAATGCAGGAACCCCAACTCTCCGTTCTGTCACTGCAGCACCAAACTTCCTCTCAATCTCCTGCTCCATTCTTTCATCACTCCTCACCATGACCATCACATGCTTTAAGTTCCCCACTTCGTGCAGCACCTCTTCTCTGCTTGCTGAGGGCATTCCACCCTTTTCCAACTGAGAACCATCGTTTGGAGGTGATTAGGAGGTGCTGATTGTCAGAAGGACTAAATTGAAGAAATAGGGTTTCTAAAAGGAACTAAAAGGACAACATTATCTGCAAAAATTAGAGCTTTAATCTCTTGCCCACCAAACCAGGAGCCCCCACCACCAAGAATTTTTTTTCCCATAAAGGTCATGAGGGTAGGTGACGAGGGGCAGCCCTGACAGAGTTCAACTCTCCCCTGGAACAAATCTGACTTACTATCAGCAATGCAAACCAGACTCTCTCTGCATTTATCTAGGGACTGGAAAATCCTGAGCATTGGACCACGGATCCCAGTCAAGGTCAGTCACGCCCCACCCCCACTATACACAGTGTTGGTGAAGAACTGCCTCCCTGCATGACCCACCTGACAAAAGACAAATCTTCTCAGTCAATTGAAAGCCGTGTTCCAGGGCTTTTATACACTCGAGCCGATACCTCAAAACTATCTCCAGTCCGACAGGTTAACCAAGCTTGGCCTGCAGACCCTCTTGAGGAGATTGGTTCTAGAACCTGTGCTGCACGTCTTTGTGAGCCAGACAGTATCTAGTCCAAAACTCTCAACCTCAAGCACAACTAGTGCATGTCTCATAGCCAGGAGCACCGCCACAGCAAGGGACCCGGGATCCATGCAGGGCCCAATGGCCACCACATGGCCCCTTTTCCCAATATCAGCTGCTTCCCTCCTCCAAACCAGTTCTACTAAAGTCTAGTTACGGGGAAAGCAGGGGAGTAATCATGAAAAATAAAGAAATAAAAACAAACTCAGCTTCAAGCTCCTTTTCCTCTGAGAAAAGTGATAATCCCTGGCCCAGGAACCAGTTTTGGAAGCCAAGGCTTGCCAAAGCCCACACCTTCGATTCCAGCCACAACACAGCACTGACCCACTCGGCCCGTCCTACAAGCGATGGGCTTACAGGAGGGTGAACCCATGTTGCTCATACGGGGCTCGAGTCTAGAGTGGGGTCCTGCTAACCTGCATCTGGGAGAGGGATATGTGGATATGTTTTTTCCTTACATTACGGGTCGTGAACCGCTTTTAGTGTGGTCCATCCCCCGGGACCAACTTGCCTAGGAGACCCTAACAGGAGCCCCGACAACCATTTTCTGGGATCATAAGGGCACACAAACCGCTCCACCACAATAAGGTGCCACGTCACAGCAGTATTATGAATATGTCTCATAACTTTGCTTTTTTTGAAAATCTGATATAACCTCTTATTTCTTGCAAAAAAGAAGTTATACATTAATAAAACTCATAGATTTTCAAGAATAATATATTATATGTTCTATATACTTTCTTCCTTGAAGATCTGTGATATTCATTTTGTCCTCCTCTCCAGTAGCACACACCTTTGTTGCAGCTGTCGTCTTCCCGTTCTGCATCTTTTTTGCCTGCAGCAGGCTGCTTGGGCTCTTTCAGTGCAGGAGAAAATCAAAGTGAATTTCAGTTTGAGTTGTGGAAACTGACCTCCTGACTAATTCTGACTTCCATCTGATTCAGCACAGGGAGCAAACTACTGTGTCTTTTTGAACATATAAAACAGAGCAAAATGGCAGTGTTTAAAAAAAAAGAAAGAAAAAAGTGTGGTTTTAAAGCACTCCAAGTGATGTGCTGTCTACTAACCTTCATCTTTTGCTACAACCTCAGCCTTCTTCTGAGTGAAAATGATAACACACTTTAAAGCACTCAGATGAGCGCAACACCTAAGAGTTTTGACCTTCAGTGTGTTATAGGCTGTATTGCTATGCTCAGGGTGAAACTGGAACAAACACATGGAAACCAAAACAAGCTTGTCTGGAAAATCACAGAAAAACCTCTGACCTGTTGTATATCACATTTGGAAATCGATTCTGACTCCTACCCCCTCCTTTTTAGTTGAAAAAGAACATGTATTACAGGGTGATTTTGTTTTCTTCTACAGCATCTTACTGTTAATAAAAGGGGCAATAAATTACTTTACTATGTTAAAAACATTGTTGTTGACTTTTTATTTATTTATCTTTGTAACTGTTAATATTTCATAAAGCTCATTTCCAGAAACAAAGGAGCAAAATGCAACAAATACAAGAAATGAAATGTTTTTCTCCAGCATCTTCACATACAAATGTCATCGCATTTAAAGAAAGAGTTAATTAATATAGAATATCGTGCAGCTGCAAAACCAGATGGGTGGGGCAGAAAAGGAGAAAAGGTGGGAGCAGAGAAAGGAGGGCTTCTTCTTGTATCAGGAGGTAACACATGAATTTTCTCATGATGTGCTGCCCCCATTTGGCCTGCAATGGTATGCCTGCATAGTGTGTCTTTAAATTAAGGTTTCACTGCCTGGAGGGAAGGAAACAGCATTTGTAATTAAACCTCAAAGAAAACAGAGACTTGTGTAATAACATTTTATAAAAAAAAAAGAAAACAGAAAAGAAAAAAAAACTGAAAAAACACACACATTGGAAAATTGTGAAAAAAACAGTCTTACCGATGCTTCTAGAGTTATAGACATAGTCAGAAAGAAAGCGTGGCATCAGATGCAAAATTACAAGAACTTAAGACGATGACGGGTTTTTACACAAGACGTACTTCACATGGATTGGATGATTGTGGAGACGAGGCCAAGGCTCTTGGCGCGCCACTTCCCTCCAGCTCTTCAATGGTGAACGGGCTCCTCTATTAGTGGACATGCAATGAGCCATTCACAGCTATGACAGCTGGAATCTGCAAAGGTCAGGGGTACATATACATGTGGATATAAACCAGTTTTGTAAAGATGGTACTCTGGCTCACTACGAACAATGCAACAACTTAGTTTTGGGGAACACCAGCATGAAGTTGCCCCACAGGCCCTATCCGGTTTAGTCCAATGTGGCATGCCGATTCTCGGAGCAGACACCTACTGACCACTGCAGCAGGGCCCATGCTCGCAACTGGGGGTACCAGAACCTCAAAACAAGAGTCAATAGTAACAGCAAAATAAGTTGTTTGGCATTGGCAAAGATTTAGCAAATTTTTCATGAGTACAATTCACATACTCAGCTCTGCTTCTCACCCCACAAATGCATGTTTCTTACAAATGTGGCGCCATATAAAAGGGAAAATGACAGGTTTTCTAATGTTTTTTTGTTTTTTTTTTGCCAAAAAGCACTGTTACAACAAAGAAATAATCTACTAAACACAAATGTCTTTACTTTTTGTGTTAAGTTCATATCAAGGCTGATATCAAGACAGCCAAACCAACATTAAGCATCTCATTTGAACAGTTTCACTGTGAATTGGTATCAATTCATTATGTCTCCATTTCTCTACTGGTGGGAACACCTTTCTTTCAGAGATTACCTATTTATTAGTGCTTTTATTGTGACGGTGACCCTGAAACCTGCTTTAAACTTAAATAGAATGTAGTCGTAATTTATATATAAGGATTACTTTACTTTGTGCACATATTTCCTAGAGGTTGGTGAATTAGGGGTTGTCCTAACTGGTTTACCCTGAATATTATCTTTATAGTTTTTGTTTGTATCTTGATAAACAAATCAATATAAATGGTTATTCAAACTCTGATAAAGGATGCATGTCTGGTCTGTTTGGTCATGGTTGTCTGCATCACACTATCATCAAACAAACGGTCATGATGCAAACGGGCCAATGATGTTAACTAACCTGCTAATTAAAGACATAGGGTTTCAAACATCCAGAATCGAGTGTTTGAGCCCCGAATTATTAGCATAAAATCTTGATTTTTCTTTTTTTTTTTTTTACATTATATACATAATTATATTATATAAAATATAATATACCTTTATGTATTAGTCAAGTGTAAGGTTTTCAGAAAAAAACAACAGAAAGATAAAGTGTTCATTAAAGAAGGATTGTTGCATACCCAAACAATGTAGGAACTAGAACAACCAGAATAAAACAAAGAAATCAATAAATTGTGTATAAAAAACATCATCACATAAGTCAGGTAATAGATGACAGAAGGCTACCGTAGAGTAGAGGTAAGATCTTAAGCCCGAGCCCGAGCCCGACCCGACCCGACCCGACCCGACCCGAATTTCGGGTCGGGTCGGGCCTAAAATGTCATTCATTACGTTCGGGTCGGGTCGGGTCGGGTCGGGTCGGGCCGGGCTTCTATCTCGCTGACTTTTTTTTAATAAATATATGTTTATAAAAAATTATACTAAAACGATGTGTTGAATGTGGATACTAAACTAAGGAATACTTGTTATAAAATAAATAATTTGGATAAAACAGAGAAGGCGCTGTAAGGTAATTGCTATTTAACTACTATACGAGCGCAGAGCCAGAGCTGTGCGCACGTGAACGCCGCATCTATTTTGACTCGGTATCCCTGATTATGGAGCAGCAAGAAGTCACGGATAAACTAAAGACAGGGGAACTTAAACGGTAAACACACACCGGGAAGAGTGAGGTGTGGAAAAGCTTCAACTTGATAATTGAAAATGCTCCAGAAACTTGTGTTGGCTTCGCTGAATGTCGTCAATGTGGCGCTTTGCTTTCATACGAGAGCAAAAAGACCGGCACCTCGACGGTGAGCAGGCATTTAAACCTTAATGATGTAAATGTTTATCCAGTCTTGTTAAACTTAGATTTAGTTACAAAAGGCTTTAATTTGTTAGCATAAATCACCTCCTCCTCCCGAAACCCAACAAATAAAATATGAAAATTTCGGGTTTGCTTCGGGCTCGGGCCTGCAAATCAAGTTAATTGGTCGGGCTCGGGCCGGGTCGGGCTTTAATACCCGCGGGCCTGGGTCGGGTCGGGCTGGGTTTTTTAGGCCCGATCTTACCTCTACCGTAGAGATAGAAAGACATCCTAAGACAGACTACCTGTAAACCTCATCACAACAGAGATAAAGTACCTACCTCACAAAGCTGCTTCAGTCAATCAGGGGTTAGTGGAACATCTGTGTTCTTTACAAATTGGAAAAATGGACCTCATAATTCCACAAATTTACTGGAGCTGCCAGTTAGAAACAGTCGGATTTTCTTCAATTAAAAAATAAAATAAAGGGTGTCTTTAATCAAACGGGCATGACGGGGCAGCATCGATGACAATTATTCACAATTAATCTTCTGGCTAGCAGAGTAGTAAAAGCCAGCCAGCCAGCCAGCCAGCCAGCCAGCCAGCCAGCCAGCCAGCCAGCCAGCCAGCCAGCCAGCCAGCCATCCATCCATCCATCCATCCATCCATCCATCCATCCATCCATCCATCCATCCATCCATCCATCCATCCATCCACACATCCATCCATTCATCTGTTCATCCATCCATCCATCCATCCATCCATCCATCCATCCATCCATCCATCCATCCATCCATCCATCCATTCATCCGTTCATCCATCCATCCATCCATCCATCCATCCATCCATCTACTTCCGCTTATCCGGCCCCGGGTCGCCGGGGCAGAAGTCTAATGAGGGATTCCCAGACCTCCCTTACCACAGACACTTCCTCCAGCTCTTCCCGGGAACCCATTCCCAAGCCACCTGAGAGACATAGTCTCTCCAGCTTGTCCGGGGTCTCCTCCCGGTGGAACATGCCTGGAACACGTCTTTAGGGAGGCGTCCAGGAGGCATCCTACACAGATGCCCAAGCCACCTCAGCTGACTCCTCTCAATGTGAAGGAGCAGCGGCTCAACCTCAAGCTTCTCCCGAATGACTGAGCTTCTCACCCTCTCTAAGGGAGCGCCCAGCCACCCTGCGGAGGAAATTTCGGCTTCGCCTTGCGACTCAGCTCCTTCTTCACCACGATGGTCCGGTATATCAACCGCATAACTGCAGACGCTGCACCAATCCGTCTGTCAATCTCTCGCTCCATCTTTTCCCTCACTCGTGAACAAGATCCCGAGATACTTAAACTCCTCCACTTGGGGCTAATCTTAGCCTTAGTGTAATAGGTATGATGTAAGACCTTACACTGAACAGGGTTGTGTCTTGCACAAATTGAAGATTTATGTACACGTCTCAGAATCTCTGTCCAAATTTCCTCTGACCCCTTTCCCAGGTTCTCCTCCCAGAGTGACTTTATCAAGCTTAGGGGCTCTGAACGTAAAAGATTAATTTTTTTATAAATAATGGAGATGGAGCCTTTAAGAGTGGGGAGCAGTGTCAAAAAACTATCCAAGAGGGAAAATTAGAAAAGCTAGGAATTGTGTCATGAACAAAGCTGCAGACTTGTTGCTAAGGAAGTGAGAATTTATCCAAAAGCTGCTGGAAAGTTGCTCAGACATTATAAATATACAGTTCTTTAAAGTTATGAATGCCAAGATTTGTTCACCTTAGGAAAACACTGTCTATAAGCGAAGGAGGGAAAGCATGGTTGGGGCAGGGCAAAGTTAGCTTTGTAGAGGTCTCTAAATCCATGTGTAACATGGTCTCCAAGTTATACAAAACTGCAACCTGCAACTTTAAATTTTTTTTAAGAGACTCATCTTAGCAGCAGGGTTGATGGGAAATATTTCACTTTTATCTAGATTTATCCTGATATTTGACCAAATGCTCGAAGGGTGGCTGGAACTGAGACAGGTAGATTGGAGACATATAAAAGAAGATCGTCCACATAAAGGAAACTGTCAGCCAAACATAATTTCTACATATGCCTGTAATAAGGGGGTGAGAATGCAGAGTTACTAAGAGAGGTTCAATAGCGATCGCATATAATAGAGGGCTCAAAGGGCAGCCTTGTTTAGTCGAGTGATAGAGGCAAAAATATTCTGATTGTATGTTGTTCGTCCTGACTGAGGCTTGTGGGGCTGGGGAAAGCAACGTAATCAATGAGATAAAATTATTCTTAAAACCAAATTTCTCCAAGGCATAAAGGAGGTAGTCCCACTCAACTCTATAAAATGGCTTTCCGGAGTGTAATGATATTACAGCTTTGTGGATGTTGAAAGAAAAGGCTTTAAAAAGTACATTGAATAAGTGTCTGGGGTTAGAAAAGGAATGCCTATTTTTAATAAACCCTGTCTGGTCTAACGAAATGGTGGAAGGGAGGTGTTATTACAGACGAAGTGCTAACAATTTAAACAGATTTATGCAATAAGATAGTTACGCCCAAAGATTTGGCTTTAAATGAGGATTGATAAGTCTGACCTATCCATCCCCCCTTCAGTTTAGAGTGGTCTAAGTCTATGAACAACTAACAAACTGGAACTACTGGGCCTTGGGATTGTTACATGGAGTTAAAGCAATGGGAATAATTACACGTAAATAAAAGTGTTCATAGTTAAGCCGGGTAGCTAAAGCTGACTTACAAATCAGAATAACCCTACATAACAAAAATAGGTGATAATAAAATAGCAGCATCTTACAATCAGTTCAATTATTGCAGCAAAGCACCTACAGTGCTAGAGTTGTGCTTGAGGTATCCCTATCCTCAAATGGTCACCATGAGCAATTCTTGGAGAGAAAAAATATCAGCTTAACAGTGTCAGGTGTGACACCCTTTTTAATGTTCTTCTCAACAAAAGAGAGGAAGCCAAACTTGATGTTCAGGCAGGAATGGAGCTCCATCTTCACTGTAGAAAAGGTGGCCAGCTTCTTAGCCACTGCCGAGTATGGATCCGGACTTGAAATACATGAGCCCAAATGACGAGTGGACACTCGACGTCCTTAGGCCGGGAGCATATAGCGCACTGGGCCCGGTCCAGCATAGGTTTGTTGTTGAGATGCATTAAATCTTGTAAAAGCTGGGCAATGAAGTCGGTTGGACAGGGCCCCTCTATGCCCTCGGGCAGGCCCACTTGGCGCACATTATTCCACTTCAACCGACTCTCCAGGTCCTCGCATTTCTTTGCCAGGTAGTCAACAGTGCCGGTTAGCTTGCTAATGTTAGCTTGGAGATCAGTTAGCTTGTGAGCATTAATCAAGCACTCAAGGTCCGTGATCAAATCACTATAAGATGCAAGTCTGTTCTCAAAGGGCTCCAGAGCCGCCGTGATCGCTCTTTTAACTACTGAGATGGCGGTTTCAAACTTACTGAGGATGTCTGACCACATTTCGACCATCCTCTCTGTCATGTTCAGCAGCAGGGTGGCTTTGGCACCTGGGTCATTTAGGGATTAGCTCAGGTCGACCTTCATCTCCCCATTTTAGGAAATCATGCTTACCCCCATTAGAATTTTTTCAATCTCTTAGGACTCAAAATCACAGTTTTTCTTTAATTTCTTTACCTTTACTTTATTTTGGGTAATTACGTCATAAGTTCAGCCTTACTGGCTTGCTTACAACTCTGCCAAACCTGGTTCTGATGGGGACAGGTGTGTAGGTCTTTTCTGGAGCCTCTTCTGAAGGTCTATGTGCAAGTCTACTAGCTGTTGCTGTTCCATTTGGCATAAAGGCATGTTTACTGTCTTTGTGTGGGAAGTAGTTTTAGGCAGGGAACATGATGTCTGTTTTCATTTCCTAATGGTACCTAAAGGGTTGTCCACAAGATATAAATGTGGTGTGGAATGGGTGGACACTACAGTTACAGGAGTGTTTGACCCACACCTGCTGTCCTGGAGTCAAAGGGCTCAATTCTCTTACACAATGTCTCCTTTTGAAAGATTCAGCATCTTCAATGCTTCTTTTCCTTTCTTTCATGGTGACACTGTGTCTGTTTGGAAGCAGAAACGGGGTACTGGTGTACGAAGTCTCCACCCCATGAGGAGCTGTGCTGGACCACAGGATAATGGGGTTGCTCCATAAGCAAACAAGGCAAGGTTAGGGTCTGGAACTGCCTTTAGCAGTCCCATTACAGTCTGAACATGGCACTTTGCCTTCCTGTTGCTTTGAGCAAACTTGGGACTGCTAGTGATGTGTTTAAAACCATATGCTGCCTCAAAGTTTACAAACTGTTGGCTTGCAGACTGGTACGTTATCACTGAAGAAGAGTTCTGGGATGCCATGTAAATATGGATTTGAGATGTATAATCAGATATTTTGATATGGCTGGGGTTCAGTTTGCAACTTCCACATATATTGAATGATAGTCCACCGCTAACAGATAGTTGTTAGTGGTGGCTAAATAAATCCACAGCTACATTCTGCCAGGGCCTGTTTGGGACACTGGACATCAGAGGTTCAACAGGATTATTGCTTTCCTGGATGTAGGTTTTTCAGTTCCTGACAAGTTCATTTATTTGGCTGCTCATGCCTTGCCACCATTCTGCAGACCAGCACAACCAACTACAAGAACAATGGAGCACAATTATACTTATGAGATACCGTTAATTAAAAACAGAGGAGGTGAAGGGCCCCACTCCATGGATCATGTTGGTGTCCCCCTGCAGCAGGTCTACAGCAGCAGATCCAGGATGAAGCTGTGTTGAAGACCAGCTGCTCCAGTCTGGTCCTGCAGCTGCAGCTGTGACTACTGGTCCTGACACACTAAAGTTTACACCAACTAGATGTTTTACTGAACACAAACGTTTGAAGTTTGGTTTTAAAGGTGGAGGTGGTGTCAGCCTCCTTCACCCAAACTGGAAGTTGGTTCCAGAGTGATGGTTCCTGATAGCAGAAGACCCGTCCTTCAAATCTACATTTGGATCTTCTAGGATCTAAATTTTTACTTTTAAAGCTTCTTTTCTGTTTTTAATCTTTGATGACAATATTGGCCTGATTTTGCATTTTTCTTTGTCATCATACCTGGCCTTTGCTTTCATGTTGTTCAGCTTTGTGTGTTGTTGAACTCATGTCTCTACTTCATCCTCTGTAAATGACATAAACATTTCTTCTAATTATTTGGTTCCTTTATTTTCATATAAGGAATATATTCCATGTGTATGTCCTTTGTTCCATCTCCAGCCAATCTCTATCCTGATCTTTTATTATCCACATTATTGATCAAATTTTGGTTTTCATTAATAACTTTTGAATTGGGTAAATTAAACCAGCCTCAACTTTTCTAACATTTGATTCTTGTTGTTTATTTAGTTGTCATAAAAAATACAGCGATGATTCTGTGTGGCATTTTAAAATTTATATATATATATATATATATATATATATATATATATATATATATATATATATATATATATATATAATGCATACATACATACATATAAATAAATAGAAAATACATATATAAGAAATATGTGATAGAAATATGTGGTATATTCGCCAGAATCCAGTCTTTGGCATTTTTCTCGGTTGGTTTAAAGGCAGAGGATGAGGACAACAAATAAGGCCTGTATTTTTCTCCCGGTTATGGCTCTGCCCCTTGTGACTGCAGAACGGTGGGTGGTGGTTGCCTGTTTGTCAAAGGCCCACCAGCCTTGTCCATTTTGACAGTCACATGGGAGCAGTAATGATCCTAAAAGCTGCAATTAAGCTGACTGTTGCGTTCCAGGGAAGTGGCTAGTGCCGGCACTGTGCTGCACCTATTATTTCCGGTGGGAATACTCCCTGCAGCACCGGATTTTCTATCTTCCTTATTCATTTTTATCAGCTCATATACTCCTGACTTTATTTGAATGTAAGAAGATGATTGTGCTCAAAGAATTGAGCACAATCTTTCTTTTGAAAGAAAATATTTATTTAATATCTTTGGAAATTGTTTTAATATCCACACACACACACAAACAAACAATATATATATATATATATATATATATATATATATATATATATATATATATATATTTGAACAACAACAACACTTTATTATGTGTACCAGGTGTACCTAATAAAGTGAGCTGAGGAGTATATGTCATTAAAAAAAAAGCCATAATAGCTGCATTTTAGCAAATTAAACTAATTTGTCAGGTAAAAATGGTGCCAATGCCTTAATTTGATTTCCTCTTCATTTATTTTTTTTAATCCTGCAATATCTTGATTGAGCCAGGCCCTTTTCTGCTCTGTTCCTGTGAGAGGCGGGGGCTCTTGCAGTCACAATTCAGATCAATAATCAGACAAAGCAGGTTTCTCTTGGCTCAACCTGACACCACAGACTAATCAAGAATGTTTAGCTTCGATTGGCTAATCAATGTTTTCAAACTGCACGTGAATCAAATTTGCCTTTAACCTCCTTGCAGAAGTTAATAACCAAATGTTAAAATTTATTTTCAGATTTCATTAATATCTCTTTCTGATATGGATATGAGTTATTAATGTCTGGGGAATGTATCATCAGGAGTTAATTAGCAAAATTAGCTTTATTGATTGGTTATTGGCTCGGCTGAAAGGTTTGAATAACAGTAATGCTGCGTGGCAACGAGGTGGCAGTGGGACCGCAGTGTGGCAGAGGCGGCCACGGGGAAGAAAGCGGGAAAACAAGATGTACAGTAAAATAGCAGGTGAGCAAATCTATCAAAGGCCTTTGGCAAACACAGACAAAAGGGGGGGAAAATCATTTTAATTAGCTGAGTGAATGTGATTTGCTGAATGTGAGGGGAGCCAGGCTCTCTGCTCTGCACATTAAATGGTCTAATTTTCTGTGCAGAATAAGTCCCATCTGAGCAGCCCTGGCTGCAGTCAATCATGTTAAAAGCTGCGGGTGCTTAATTTGATTTACCAATATAAAATGCAAATGAGGTCATCAAGTGGAGTGGAAGCTCGGAGTAGGAGGCTCTTTTAAGCCATCAAGTTAAATGGAAAAGACAGTAGACTGGCAATGTAAAGAATGTTTTAGCATATTTGTTTGATTAGTGCTGCAAAATGTAAATAGTATTGCTAATTGTTTGACAAATTGCTCCACATTAGGCAAAAAGGCAGAGTGTGTTTTCAATAGCCTAAAACCTCCAAAGTCTGCATTTTCTCAAACCATATGTTACATTTTCATCAAAAACTGGCCCCTTACAATACGTGAAAAGACTAATTTAATAAGTGGAAGATGGCACAACAGTCCCTTACAATAGTAAATGAGATAATGCCTGTAATTAGGCCCGCACAAGCCTGGCCATATGCCTCTGTACAGCACTTAGGCAGGGCTGAGCTGTGGCTTTGGGAGCAAATCGAATAACGGTGAGCACTGGATGCCCCTGGGACTCAGTCTTCTAATGTTAAGCTGCCGAACCACTCATGCCACACGAATAACTGAGGCACAATTCAACCTGAAGGAAAACAGAAGTGCAGTAATAGTGGAGCAGCAGGCCGGTCACCATATATGTTGAGACGATGTGAAAAGGAGGCAGAGCTACTTCATGCAGCAATGCAATGAAATGATGCTGCAACACAGCAAGTGCCTGTACACTGGCTAAAATAATAGTCAGTTGCCTGGAGACAGATCTAAAAATGACCCCCCCAATTCTGCAGAGTTGCACTAACACTCATTACAGCTGACATTTGGT